>SNQJ01S0193634.1:0-17731 GCA_010110895.2 Picea sitchensis
GACTGGAAAAGGAGAATCACACCAAACTTATGATCTCATAAGTGGTGCTGGAACAAAGATATTTTGGAAGCAAGAGACCTATGATCTCATAGGGAGAAATCAATGAAGCTGTCATCATTCGGATCATGGATCTTTTGAGCAAGGGGAAGAGAAGGAGGACTTGATGAAACTGTTGCAACTCATCCATGGTTGTAAGCAATGGTTTGTCCTCATTAATATAATTTGCTTGGCCTGTTTCTTTCTAATTCGTGTTCAGTCTCACATGAATTTGTCTCTTTAGTAGATAGACCTATTTCAGACTAATCTTGATAGAGTAGGAAGTGGTCGTACTTTGTTTTTCCACAGGGCTTATCGAGGAGAGAAATATTGGAGATCAACTCGAAGCATGCAAGGACAAACGTCGATAAAAAGGTACCTCTCTTCTCCTTCCTTCTCATGTATTAGTTTGTATAGATCTGAAAGGAAGTCAGTGTCCATGTTAAGCACTTTCTATCTTAGAGTTAAGAGTCTATCTCTTTGAGGTGATCTACCTGTCCACAGGGATATTTTCCTACAACACTTAGCTCAGCAGAAGAGGAATACATAGTAGTGAGTCAAGATACATGTGAGGCTATCTGGATGAGAAAGATCTTGGTTGGCTTGTTTGGTTCTCATTTAGATCTGACAGTGATTTATTGTGATAATCAAAGTTACATTAAACTCTCGATTAATCCTATGTTTCATGACAGCTCTAAGCATATAGATATCTGGTATCATCATCTCAGAGATTGTCTGCAACGGAAGATCATGTTGCTTCAGTACATTCCTACAGAAGATCAGGATGCAAACATTCTGACGAAGGTGCTCACCAGGAGAAAATTCGAATATCATAGAGACAAGATTGGGGTGAAGGATAATTGCTTTCTTGTTGAGAGGGAGTGTTGAAAAGTCAACAAGAAACATGTGTCTAATTTACTTTTCCCTTAAATAAATTGGACAATAAATATTAATCTATTATTTCATTCATAACCGAGTGAGTTGGATTTGTGACAAAATTATAAGTGTAGTTAAGAGAGTTAAGATCAATTGTACTAGTTGTAACTAAACTTGCACTAGTGAGAGTTTAGTAAATCAATGAACTCACATGCAACTGAAGATTTGCCATGGTTAACTACATGCATGTCAGATTCAGTGGAGACCCAGTTGAGATAACAGGTGAAAGGGACAATTTGGCTATCAGTTGTGATTTAATCACACATGCAGTGGATGTGCTTATGAGCATGTGCAAACTAGGCAATTTAAATTCAATTGTGAGAATTCTAATTCCAGGGATTGTGTAAGAGGAGGCAGGGTATATAGACACAGAGAATTGGCACATGTATTTGTTGATTTGTGTATGATAGTGTGAGACGATTGTATTGTACTAAGAGCTCTTGGATTAGATTTTTGTATGAGATTGTTTCATGATTCATGATATACATAATATATGATAGTGGGTTTTTAGCTTTACGATTTCCCTGTAAAACTTCTGTGTTATGTGTTATTGATATTTCACTTTGTGATCATGGTTTAATTTTCTGCAAGAATAATAGTAGAAGCGATTCTGTATTTAACTATGGCATATAATTGTTAGATCAGGAGAATCACAGGAAATACTTAATTTGTATTGAAATTTATACAAGATGTGTATAAAATGAAAGAGTCTTTTGTGGATCTATTTATTTTGAGAAGAAACCTCTAGCATTTCCCTGAGATCCATTTTCATTCGCCCCAAATATGCATTTAACACACATGTGTCAAAAAAGGAAAATATGAAATCCAAAAACTAGGGCTCAGAGATGGATTTGATTCTCCAAATATGTGACACATGTAGGAAAAATGAGAGAGGATAATGATTTATGATGTGTTAGGCACAAAATCCTCTAACCGTTTCTCAAAATTATACTCCAATCGCTCAGAATCATCATTTGAAAATGATGACTCAGCACAGTAAAAAATGCCACATTTCTGAAAATGAACCTCATCTTTCAGGGGATTTGTGACTGCCTTCCCAAGCTCCAAATGTAATTCTGAAGACACGACTAGAAATATTAGGATTTTTAGATGTCGATCGACTATTCGAATGCAGAATCTGCCCTGTCTAAGGCTGAGAAAAACGGTTTTGTCCCAAGGTAGTTTTTTGCATATGATTGGAGTTCCAATTTTGGGTTTTTGGGATTCGGGGAAATGAAGCAGTGGTTATTAAAATATCCACATCGACCAAATCCCCGATGGCCAAATCCCCGAAATAGAATTCGACTTTTACATTGCACTCTTTTGGGCCTTTGGGTTTCGGGTATCATGTCCTCAAGAGTTATGACATGCAAGGAGTCCCGAATCACGAAATCACGATGGGATTAATTAGACGATAATCATTTGTTTTAATCTCTTAATTTATCACGATTAGAAATTAATCTTTAACCTTTCATAGATTTAACTGTTGGGACTTCGATAATGATTGACACAAGAAATCCTGAATCATGAAATTGCGATGAGATTTATTAATGTTAATCTTTCTTAATCTTTAATTAACCCATCTTATCCTTTAATACTTTAGTGAATTCGGGGATCGAGGTTGTAGTTATTAAAATATCTACGTTGGCCAAATCCCCGATGGCCAAAAATCCCGGACTCATGAGCTTTTTCTCATTGTGTCTTAATGCTCGGTGTATGCAGTCATTCCACTTCCAATGCTTCTATTCGTTCTCCTTGTGACTCAATGCTCAAACATATACTACACTTCTTTGATTCTCACGTGAACCCTGTCTTTGGATTTTTCATGAGTTGTCTTGTGACTGTTATACTGCTGTGGAATTTGGATTTGATTTCGGTATTATTTGACTGAAGATGATAGGTAGAGAATATTCAGTGATGCATGTGACAGACAAATGGCCATTTTCTCACATCTACACTTTTGGTAGTTAAACACTATAATTTTTTTCTCTCATAAGTTACCGAAAGCCAAAATTTCAATATTTGTTACAACAGACCCTAAAAGTTAACACCATAGTTGGTGATCTACTTTTTTGTTAGAATATAGAGACACTACGGATCATTCCTATGCCTGGGCCTGGCTACCGAGTACATATAGATATAACCTTGTACTTCCTGCAATATTTTTCTCAATGGAATGTACAAATCTGCAATGTCCCCAAGGACAACAAACAATGGTCCTCAGCCTAGCAACTAGTGAGCCAAGATGTAATAGAAATGTCCTCTAGGAACAGTGTCTATAACTACTATAACTGTAAATTTTGTTACAAGATGGTTCAAAAATAAATAAGTGGAAACATTGCACTTCACATCCAATATTATCTAATATTAAAAGCTCCAAATTTAGGTTATCTAAGATTGGAAAAAAAATTGCATTGTGTGCAAGTTTGGATTAAAAATCAAAGCTTAAGTATAACCTAATATTGAAAAAATAACATTATGTTAGAGTTTCAACCATAAGAGATCGAATTGGTTATCTAATTGCATATGTGATAAAAGTGATTTAAATATTATAAAAAATAATTATTTACATAGAGTGAAAATCTATAAAAATACATGAACTCTTATGACCAATTGTGAAAACCTACACACTCATATAAAATACACCTATTAATTATGTCAAACATTTCCATTGTATTAAAAAATGTTAAATAATAATCACACAAAAGATATTAAACGACAATATAAAACTTTACAATATATATTAACATCCTTAGTGTTCTGATTTTAATCTATGTCACCAAATTCTAACAAAACATGTTCAAACTTAATAGTAATTACTGAACCAAAATTCAACAATCAAACTAACTTTTCCTTTTTATTTTCTTCTTTGAATTGAGAATTTTGAGGAGTGTTGATGTGTCAAAAATGTACCCACATGATTGATTTAAACCAATAACAAGATGAGAACTAAACCTCATACTGACCAACTACCTACTACCTGAAACTAACAACCAAATAAACTTTACTAAATATATTAAACTAAAATTACAAACTTTAAAATATATATTATATCACCAAATTCACAACATTAATATTCTTATGACTAACCAAACACCCCATTTCATTTAATAATGTTAAATTCATTAAGCAATATTTTTGCAAAGTTTGAAATGAGTTATTTCGACTACTAAACCAATAATCAAAGACTTTACAATATATATTAACAGATTCCTCTCTGATTTCAATCTATGCAACCAAAAACAACCATATCATTCTTATCGCTAATGAAACACCCTTGTTTTGTTCAATGATGTTAATTAATTGAGCACTCCCTTCATCTTCAAGTAGTCCATAGCATCATTGAAGATTTCATTGGTTCCAAATTTAAAGGAGAAACCACTCTCCACAAATTTCTTCGATGAAAGGTTTACTTTTTGGATAGGTGGCACATCCTCAAACCTGGATGTATACACACAAGTATGAAATTACTTGTTATATATAATTCCATGAGAATACTAATATGAAAAACTTGTACTAGTTCTAAATACTGATATAACCCTTCGAATATGGAATACGATTAGGAATTAGTTCTATGTCCAACTATTTTTGTGAGAAGGTTATGGAAACCTCTGGATCAATTTTCATCAATTTTTTTGAAAATACAAACAGTAAATACAATCAATCCACCTTATATCAAGAAAATGAAAGGGAGAAGGGCGAATTACTTCACACTGATACTCACTGTGTTGGGACATTATACTGCGGATAGCGTTTGGATAAGTATTGTGCGAGATGTGGAATGGAGTTATTAATGGAACAATAGATGTAACGACCCACTGCAGAGAGGCTGTCCATCAAGAAAATCTGGGCGTTGCAGACATTGTCTCGGTGAACCAACGAATCAAAGTCGTACACCATATGGATAACTTTAAAAGCCTCTAGGTCTTGGGGGATGCTAGTGAGGAGGGAAAGGACAACCTCGATGGTCTATGGGACATTGGGGTTAATGGAACATCTGACCACCAAGACAAAGTTGATCGTCACCACATACAACCCTTTCTCCTTCCCATACAAACTTTAAATTCTCAGGAATTGCGGAATCTTGCAACGTTTTAAACTTTTTTGTTGGGTAGTTATGTATTTACCTAGGAAACCATCTTCTTAGTCTATAGGAAATCCACGTCTCTCCAGCAAGTTTCATCGATACACTAACTCTGCTCCTCTGACTCGTTTATGGAAGTCCTGGACGCAGACGATGTGACCACAATGCGTTTTACGGTTTTAGCCTTCGTGCGGGCCCTCAAAACATTCAACATTCCATCGACTGTCGGATTCAATACATCGCTCTGCGATAGAAGCATGTTGCAAATTATTAAGAACGTTAATACCTTGGTGCAAATAATGACACATCGTTTGGGGAAAATTGAAGGGGCGATATGTTATTTACCTCGGGATCTTTGGGGGTGAAGTTGACAGGGCTAGCCACATGGAAAATGACATCACGACGGTCGATGGTAACATCGAAACTGCCATCGACTATGAATAGCTCGAAATGGTCGACTATGGAAGCATCGAAACTACCATAAAAAATGCAAACTTTCCACCATTTTAGGATATATATAACTATCACTAGCTCCTGAATGAATTAAAATAGTAATAGGTTTGTTGTTTATCATACCTTTCACTTCAATCATATGTGATTGATATTATGTTTGCTTGTTGTCCAGGGCTATGTATATTCTTGGTACATTTTTGCCCATGTCCTCCACTTTTTATGTCTATTAAACATTGTGGACAACTCTCACTTTGTCATTTATGTGGGGGCAATCTATATACCTATGATTTTCTTTACAACTCCAACATTCCATAGCTGGATGTATTAGCATTTTCCCACCTACTTCAGCCTTCCTAAGCTCTCTAAAACCTGGCTGTCCTTGAGATCTATTTCTGAAAAATGATGGCTTAGTTCCCTTCTTCCTCTGATCCATCTTGAATTTCTTCTTGTCTTCCCAAGCCTTCCGGAAAGTGGGTTTTTCCCTTTGCTGATCATATAAGCATTTTTATCTCCTTATAGTTTCTTCCATAGTTTTCGAGTTATCATACTGGATCTTGTCACTGATGGAATATGGCATCCCACTCAAATAACTTTGAATCTTAAATGTCTCATCCTTGATGAAGGGGACATATTTCAACAACTCCAAGAATCTTCTTTCATAGTCATCAATGGACATACTTCCCAGCTTAAGTTCAAATAAATCTTTCATTTTCTTGTCATAATACCTCTTAGTTAAGTACTTCTTTTCAAAATGTCTCTTGAATTCCCTCCATGTAACATTCTTCTCTCTGACATGTTGTACTTGCACAAGCTGATCCCACCATGTGGATGCCTTTCCTTTAAGTTGGTAAATGACAATTCTTCCCTCTGCATGAGAAGAATAGTTCTATAGTTGGAAATATTTCCTCATGCCCAATAGCCATGTCTCAGCATATTCATCTTTCTTGTGTTCCCTGTCAAAAGTAGGAGGCTTTATTTTATTCATTTCACCCTTCAGTTCATCTACTTTCGATTTCCTATGCTTTATGGTAGGAGATGGACTTGAACTATTGCGTGCTCTCTTACTGGAATGTTTCAAGGAGTGATAGTGATGCCTGCTAACGCTCCTTGATCTTCCTTCCTTATCAGGGGTCCCACAACTCCCTGGTTTGCTTGAGCCACTCTCTTTATCCAACTTCTTTTTCAATTCTTTCCAGGCTTTGCATCAACTTTATGTTGAATTCTCCCTATTGATCCCTAGATTTCATGATCTTTATGTTATCTTCTCGGTGAGTCCAGACATCTTTCCGCAATATTTCAATGAATTCATCATGTCTCCCTCCTTATCTATCTATTCTCAATGCCCATTGGAGTTTTATCCTTCAACTCCCAAATAGACATCATTCTCTGAACTGGAATAATTTTGTGCCTCCTCCATTTCTCTGCACTAAGCGACAATTTGGTTTGTTTCTGACAATCATTAACTCTGCAAACACAATGTGAAGTCAACCAAAAATTTTCAGGCCATCAATACTTAACAAATTCCACAGTATTCATAAACCAATCTGATTCAAGAAAATTTTCAGATTTCATTCTGCGGTTCTCGAGAAATCAAGAATCCCCATAGATCTTTTCTTTCCGAGCTTTTCTCTATTCTGCAATATGTTTTTTTTTTCGGGCACTAGCTCCTTTCTCTTAGCCCCCAACCCATGCAACCATGGGTTGTGGCCAGGTTCTAGATCGATAGGCACTTACTCGGGCTTTCGAGCCTTCGTCTTTATAAGTTTTCAAAGGACATCACCACAAATCTCTCCAAGTTCTAGATTAATGAACTCGCGAAGTAGGGTGGATCAAAACTCCACAACTACCTAGCATCTAATGGCTGACACGCACTGTGGAACTTCATGCATCTTAGCTCTAGGACTTCGGAGCTTTAGAGCTTTGGGACTTCAGAGCTTCAGAGCTTCGGGTCTTTGGAGGATTTCACATTCGCACACCCCCAACACCCCGAACCATTAATTTTTTAACACTTCGATGTCACTTTTGGTGACATCATTACGTCTTGTTACCTCGGCATTATGAAACTTTTGAAAGTTCTTCCTTTCATTCCCTTATGAAACATTATTTTGAAGTGTCAAGTCTCTATATTTCACAACTGGTGCCACGTGCCACTATGACCATCAGGGCCCCACCACCCATAATCAAGAGGAGGTCCATGTGGTGAAACATTAGAAACAGACATGTGATCCACTCAGACAACTGACACATGTCACGTTCCAAATGACAATTCAATTTTTGGAAAGTCTAAAACCCACTGACATGTGGCACACATCCAATGGGTCCACGTCATTCCTGATGACATCATCATGCCACATTACTCTGGAATTTCAGGATTCATAATTTTTTACACCTGCTTCCATCGAGTCTCCCGAATTTTGAATTTTTGAACTTCTTTACCCTCAAGGTCCACATAGTACAATTGTCCACATTCTAAGTGGGGGCATGTGGAAGGCATAGTAGAGATACATGTCACCTCTAGGTGATGTCATCATGACTCACTACTTCGACTCTTTGGGGCTATGGAGCTTCAAGCTTCGAGAGTACTCTCCTCTGCACACACTAATTCTATCGGACGTTGAAATATCAAACAAGCCAATCTGCTGACACATGTCCCTCTTAACAGGCGATCTGGTTTAACTCTGAACTTCAGAGCTTAGGGGTCTTTTACCCTTCACCACTATGTTTTCCCCTTTTTAACTTGGCTTGATCCAACGATAAGGCTTCTCTCCAGATCTATGGTGTAGATCTTCTCCGGGACTTCGGAGCTTCAGGCGTCAACCCTTTCTTATTTTTTCACCTAACTTCACCAAAGTCGTGAAGTTTGAAGGGATTTCAGGTTAACCCTCGTGAACTTCTCCAGATCTAACGGTCGTGATGGATTCCCCTTCTCCCGAATAGATCCTACAACCCCAACAACATGAATGTTGTGATTTCTTTCTCTATGGCCATTTCTCAAACTTATTACACCTCCTGTGTTCCGAGTAAAGTCCAAGTGTTCTTTCAATTCCCTTCTAGCACATTGTACATCAAAACTATCTGCACTTCCTACTCTGAATTTCTTGTTCGTGGGTAGGAACCATGGGCTATGAACTTGAATTTTTTCCATTTCGACAACAATTATTTTTCAAAACTTTTGCTTCAACTTCCACTAAAATGGCCCTTCTAGGATCATTGTTGAAACCATGGCTCTGATACCAATTTGTAACATCCCCAGCCACCAACCAGTCTGGCAACGCCACTACTTGTACACTTCACTTAGTTTTGATACCATTTTTTAACATCCCCAGCCACCAACAGGCCAGGAAACATCCCAGAGGAACACACACACACACACACACACACACACACACATATATAATGCATTTTAAATGAATTTAAAACAAATAACACAGAATTACTGCTACCATACAGACTCAAATGGAATTGACAGTAATTCCTACATGCAACATAACACATGATAACATTTCAAGAATCACAGACATGCATACCATACATAATTAAGCTTGGAAATGATACTTATCTTTTAACTGGAGTAAAATCACCAACTGTGTGCATACCTTCCATGAACCTCCCAATCTTAGACCACGTTGTTCATCACGCTCAACAGTGGGTCACCCCCGAGTTGGGACTAAACTCCACCACGTAATGGAATTCTAAGCTTGGCAAGGACAACAAGGAAGTTGCAAAAAACAATAGGAATGATCTTTTATCCCAGGAACCACTTACGCCCACAACCCCTAGACCCTCATTCCCCACATGCCTTCTCCACCCCAGGAGGGTACACCTTCACTAATACAAGTCCATCAACTACTACACCTCCCTTACCTTGGGCTTCAATAACAGGCTGGAAAAGAAGTCTCAAAGTACTGTAGCTTCTACGGGACTCCCTTCCAGCAGAACTCACTTCCCAAAAAACTCTCTCACCTGGGAAAGTTGCTCACATTCCTGATAACCTGCTTCTTCAATTCAGCTCCTAAGAAAAAAGCAACAACATTCAACTACACAAAGGTGACGGTAGAAACATAAAATGAATATGGACACTGAAAATGGCAACAGCCAAATGCTAAGACACAACATGGCTCAGACGAATACAATTGTGTCAGGCTTCACATGAGACACATAGGATAACTCAAGTACAATTGCAGGATTCCAAAGGTGCGTGCTAGATATAGAGGTGATGATGATGGAGAAATGGTTCAATGCGTTAATCCCTAGTCAATCGAGAATGTGACATACTTCTAGAGAATCATAAGGGTCGTGAGGAAACTTGAAACTTGTCCAGATGGAAGGATTGGAACCACACCAGAGTGGGAAGAGAACCCACAACGAGATGGCCTTCCCAACTATAAACTGCATGCGCCTAGGTTGACACATGTCTTTCTGAAGCCGCATGAGTTCTTCTTAGCAATCATTTCCTTTGCTCCGAGGAACTTAGGACAACACGACTTATGTCAACCATAGCTTTTGGGAAATAATAATAAAATATTATTTCCTTAGAGGTAAGCCCTATAGTTTAACCCCTAGGCCTAAACACTTATCCCCCTTCCCTTACCCTACCTAGTGGAGCTTAGTCCCCCATAACTCTTCTTTGTGGTCGGTCTACACGCAGCAGTGTAATTTTATTAACAATGTGAGTGTTTACATTTACAAAATCAGGCTCATTGGCCTTAGCATCTGTCTCACTAGCCTAATAAGCACATAAGTCTCTCAGCTTATAACCACTCGGCTCACCAGCCTATAAACACAATTACAATTCATAATACAACTCGGGCTGGTCCTAGGGATATTACAAAAAACTCTAAATTTAAGTTATCTAAGATTGGAAAAAACTCAAAACTTAAGTAACCTAATATTGAAAAAATAACATTATGTTAGAGTTTCATCCATAAGACATTGAATTGGTTAGCCAATTGCATATGTGATAAAAGTAATTTAAATATTATAAAAAATATATATTTTATTAAGCATATATACAACATTGGACATCAAGAAAATATTTTATATCAAAATCAAACTAATGGATGATAAATATTTGAACTCAAAAGAAAAAAAATGGATGGTCAACAATGAATCCCATTATGAGATTTAATTGTGTGAGAGTTTTAAAAAAATAATGAAAAATTCTAAAAATACAAGAACTATTATTACCAATTATAAAAACCTACACACTCATATAAAAAACACCTATTAATTATGTCAAAGATTTTCATTGTATTAAAAAAATGTTAAATAATAATCACACAAAAGATATTAAACTACAATATAAAACTTTACAATATATATTAACATCCTTAGAGTTCTTATTTTAATCTATGTCACCAAATTCTAACAAAACATTTTCAAACTTAATAGTAATTGCTTAACCACAATTCAAGAACCAAACTAACTTTTCCTTTTTCTTTTCATCCTTGAATTAAGAATTTTGAAGAGGGTTGAGGTGTCAGAAAGGTACTCACATGATTGATTTAAACCAATAACAAGATAGAACTAAACCTCATATTAATTACTTAACCACAATTCAAGCTAAACTAACTTTCCCTTTTTCTTTTCATCCTTAAATTGAGAATTTGTGTCAAAAAAAAATACCCACATAATTGATATACTATCCACTACCTAAGCCGACAACCAAATAAACTTTAATAAATATATTGAACTAAAATTACAAACTTTACCATATATATTATATCACCAAATTCACAACATTAATATTGTCATGACTAACCAAACACCCCATTTCATTTAATAATGTTAAATTCTAAAACAATCTTTTTGAAAAGCTTGAAATGAATTATTTCAACCACTAAACCAACAATCAAAGACATTACAATATATATTAACAAGCTTCTTCTCTAATTTCAATTTATGCAACCAAAAACAACCATATTATTCATATCCCTAATGAAACACCCTTGTCCTTGTTTTGTTTAATGATGTTAATTAATTGAACACTCCCTTCGTCTTCAAGTAATCCACAACATCATTGAAAATTTCATTGATTCCAAATTTAAAGGAGAAACCACTCTCCACCAATTTCTTTGACGAAAGGTTTACTTTTTGGATCTGTGGCACAGCCTCAAACCTCGATGTATACACGAAAGTTTTTCATTACTCGCTCTATATAAATCCATAAGAATACTAATATGAAAAACTTGTATTCTTCTAAACAAGTCACATGTGGCAATGTCCCTATCAGATATTCGCATGAGTTGTTTATGCTTATTCAATGGCATTGATATGGCATGAGTTGTTTATGCTTGTTCAATGACCGTGATCTTCATAGAAGCCATGTATTTCAGCTACCATTTCTACATTCCTTGACAAGATAATTGAAACATATATTTATAATTGGCATGAAGTAAATTCTGCGCATAAAAGGATAGGATATTAGCAGAACTGACCATAGAATCGTTTTCCCATTTTGTATCCTTTATGCGTGTAGAAATTATTCATTTCCCAAGAATAAATATAACCAACATCCCTCGCTAAAAACTAAAAGAATTGTTTTCCCATTTTGTATCCTTTATGCGTGTAGAAATTATTCATTTCCCAAGAATAAATATAACCAACATCCCTCGCTAAAAACTAAAATGTAACGGGACGAAAAAGAAAAACTATCACAGAAAAATATAACCAACATCCCTCGCTAAAAACTAAAATGTAACGGGACGAAAAAGAAAAACTATCACAGAAAAATAAATAGAAGAAAAATAATTAACGAGCAAAGGCAATGCATACTTCAATGTCATCTACCCCTCTATCATTTGAATATCATTTGAATAGAACACGTGAGCATTTTCTAACGCTTCCATGTTCGAATCCTTTTGAGATTACAAATCCCTATTGCTTCTTCAGCAGCCCACATTAGCCACATAAAAATTGTTGGTGGAGTCATGAGCTCCATTCTCTAAAACCCTAGATTGGCAGCCCAACGTCATCCGCTTAATGTGGAGAGTGGACTGCATTATTTTCAGAATTGCCTCATTGGCCTTAATGTTTCCCATCTCAAAACAATGAAAAAACCAAGAGTTGGCTAGCCAATATCTATTAGATAAATATATGAAAGTGTGTTGAATTGTTTAAATAGGTTGGCTAGTTAAAATCCATTACAGACATCAAACAATAAAATGCAAGTACCCTGCGAATGCATTGATGGATCTGGCTAGGGTTTCTGTTAGCAAAACAAATAGGGCCATTGCACAATTAATTATGAAAGAATTATAGTTTACCTCTCAAGAAATAGTCGGAATCCTCTACATTCCGAGCTTTGAGTTCGGCTTGGATTTATTTCCATCTGGGGCTCTCTTATCCAGAAAGGAAAAACTAAAATGAGCAGTAAGATGGCACATTCTCATAATGAATTTTTCATTTGAAAGCATCACACCCAAATTAGTTTTCTTTTAGTTATAGTTGTAGTTATGCAATTTTCTGTGTTTTTTTCAATTGAGACATGGAGTCACAGTTTGAATTTTTCTATATACACCAGTAATCACTCATTTTGAATTAGTTAAAAAAAAAATTGGTTAATTTTTTAAATAATTAACCTTCTAGTGAAAACAAATTTCGAAGAGAAAAATGCAGGAAATAAATCATCAAATTCAAACTTACTCTTTACCTCTAGGTACGGATTCCAATGCATGTCTTTTTAACTCTGGTTATTATCATCTTCAAGCAAATTAGTTTCTTGGAAATTATTAAATAGTGAAGAAATGAAGGAGAAAGCCTCATTTTAATTCTTATCATCAACTCCTTTTATCAAGAACTAATTATGTACTCCTTAAATTGTTTGACAACAAGTTGCAATCAAACTATTTTTAATGGCATAATGTATTTTCTCTTTATAAGGCATCCTTGAGCTTGAATACTGAAGAAAAAACTACAATTTCAAATACACATTTGCTTAAGACACATCACTTCATAATCAAACATAGCTCTGACGATTCAAATCTTACATTGTACATTGAATGCTAGAAGGAAAATGTATTGAGTATGCATAAATAAAGTGTTCGAAACTGCACTAATTTAGCCAAAACTCAAGCTTAAAAACCAATTCAATATTCAAGCATGTAAAATAATTTAATTGCTTGGTCAATCGGCTTGGGCTGGGATGGAATGGGCTCATGGTTGTGGGCTGGATTACTCAGCTCTACTTGGCTCCCTGGATGGAAACAATTATTGCATAGAAGCGCTTCTCGCTCCACTTTAGTTGTTGAATGCCAATGTCTGAACCCACCTTACCTTACCCGTAGTTGATTGGCTGAGTTAACTCTTGGAGCGTTCTAGTACATGTCGAAGTACAACCCCGCTGTGGTCAATTGCCTGTATGCCCCATCGAGAGAGGGATTCGAAAGGCATTTCCTTTAGCTTCGCTCCGGATGGGTAACATAAAAGCGGTTTCGTATTTGACAGAGGGGAGTTGCCCCACTTCCGAACATCCAACGATCAGAAATGGGTGATCCAATGGGACAAGAGATATCGAAGAAATGACCTAGAAGAGGCGTAAACAACATAGGTTTCCCCAGTAGCGAAGTCACCCATCCTAGAGCCAGTTGGCAGAGATGCAACACCCACACAGAGACTACACCTGCCTCAGCTAGTCTGACAAGCCCAGGCACCTGTTCAAGTTTTGCACCCACGCAGAGACTCCACCTACCACCTGCCTCAACTGGTCTACTAGCTCAACCACCTGCTCTGACCACCATCTGCTCTCTGACAATGTCATGAATGACATACCGCTGCCACCCCGTGGCTGTTATGCCCAATGCAGGAGTCAAATAAAAAAAACTATAGCTTTAGGAACCGTGCAAGCACATATTGCAAATCGTACAAAACTAGATGTCCCTGCTATGGCAGGTATATAATAATGATATAACCCTTACAGTATGGAATACGATCAAGAGTTAGTTCCACGAACAATGGTTTTGTGGGAAGGTTATGGAAACCTCTGGATCAATTTTCATCAATGTTTTTGAAAATACAAACAGTAAATACAATCAGTCCACCTTATATCAAGAAAATGCAAGGGCGAAGGGTGAATTACTTCACACTGATACTCACTGGGTGAAAGTTGCAGAGGTCATCTTCAGGATTCACGGTGACTCCTGAATGTCTAACAACCTATAATGCGGACTCGACAAACTCAAGCAAACAAATAGGAGATCACTATGTAGAAAATAGTAAGGCTTCTTGCGTCTTAACTGTACTGAATCACAAAGGGAATCTATGTCAGGGAAAAACGTCCTGCACGGGAGTGTCCACAAGCTATTCCCTTCCCTGAATCGGTTCAGTTCTGCGTTATTATTACCATGTAAATCAAACAACTCACGTTTCAGTCGGGTGCCAAATTCAATGTCGCGGATTTGACAAAATCTCCCATGTCAAGAACTAAAAAATGTTCTTAGTAAAATGTTAAATAGTAAAGTTTACAGTTATAACGAATTAATCTTAATTTATAATCACCCATAATTACAATTAAACATAATTTATAATTTTATTAGAAATTTTTTATTAAAATAATAAGTAATTTTTGTATGATTATAGTCTCATAAATTAAATTGATTTATAATTTTAATTAAAAGTAATTTATAATCATACAAATTAAATTTTAATTTTAACTAAAAATTAATTTATAATTATAAAATTAAAATTTAATTAAAAAAATTAAATTAATAAGTAATTACGTATTAGGCTTCTCCTATTGGAATTAATGGATTAATCAATCTTTTAATCTAAGAGATAGTAATTGAAGATGTTGACATATTCTTTGTGGTCTTCTCTAATCAATAAATAATCTAATCAATGAATAAAATTTTGATAAATTAACTTTAACTCATTTATAAAGATACATTTATGTAATTACTTTTTTGCATTTATAATAAGATTAAAAATTTACTTTCTCACTCCTCATTGCCACGTTATATGATTACCTCATTGCCATGTTATGTGATTAAGAATTGATTATACTTAAATCGATGCTATATTGACACGTGTGAAGATGGGAAAATTGGCGTTGCTTCCTCTACCCACGATTCCACGGGTTAGGTTTGATTTAGGTCGGACTAGGTAAATGGAACAACAACATTCCGAGGAAGCATATGAAATGCGCAACAATACACAGAGCCATGAAAAAGGAGCCATGAAAATCTGCCCATGATTTCACACGCGTTAGGTTTGATTTAGGTCGGACTAGGTAAATGGAACTACAAGAAGCCGGAGGAAGCATATGAAATGTGCAACAATACACAGAGCCATGAAAACGGGTTACTGGGTTGCTGGAAGGATGTCGGACAAGGGCGTAAAATCCAATGGGCTCCCGCTGAAAAGTCTTGTATTTTACACAGGTAGTGCCCGTTCTCCAATTGAAAATATGTTCATCATACAATTTGATTTTGTTATAAGTTTAATCATAAGACACACTATTTGATTTTGTTATAAAATTGGAGTTGAATCAGAAGACGCACTATTTGATTTTGTTATAAAATGGGCCAGAAACCATTATATCAATGTTGAAGAGAGGAGAGAAGTTTTGAGCAACAGTTTATTTCAATTAGTACGTTTTCCAAATATGAGCCATGAAAAACTCAATGATATTATTTCTTGCGATGATTTGGACAGTGTATGTGCGTGTAAGGCAGCATTAGATGCACTTCATTTGAAAGCACAAGCACCACACAAAATATCTAATGATAGGTATTACACGCATTTCCCAGTTACTGTTGTGGAGTTTGATACCCAATTCAGGATTGCACAGTGTTTTGGAACATACGAGAACTGAAATGTCGCTGTATACTCAACATTTCCGATTTGGTGGCACAAAATTTCAATTTCGGTGCGATCCTCTTGAACCTGTAGATGGATTTGAGCTAACGATTAGCGTTATTGGTTATGAGATTCAAATTAATAACTAGCCACTCCGTCATCATTAATACTTTAATTTATATCTTACATTTATTAATAATGTATTAATACTTTAAAAATGTATTAATCTATTAAATTAATAGATTATAATATCCATTAATGTAATAATGTCATTAATATTCATAACTATAAGAAATCATGGTACTTATTACTATAGTGAACCATAATAAACCATAACCATTTTTAATAAATGTATTAATACTTTAATATACATTAATGTATTACTTTAATGGAATATTCTATATAATGTATTAATACATTAAAATATTAATATTAATACTATTACTTTAATGTATTACTTAAATACTTTATTAATATTTAATTTATTACTTTAACGAAATATTCAATATAATGTATTAATGCATTATTAATGTATTAATATATTATTAATACTTTGTTATGTATTATTACTTTATTAATATATTATTTTAATGATATATTAATAATTTAATAATATATTTAGGATTTCTATATATTAATGTAGATATATCTTATTTATACAATGTATTGATATTTTACTTTAATGTATTAATACATTATTATGTTATGTCAATTAATACTTTAATTTATAGATTATACATTAATGTCAATTAATATTTTAATTTATATATTATTATTATTATATATTACATTAATGTAATACAATACATTAACATATTAATAGATCATTTATATACATTAATATAATATATTTATGTATTATATTAATATAATAATATTATTATTACGATGAAGATGATGATGATTAACGTCCACTAAGACTTAATTGGTCTATCGGACCTTAAGAGGGTAAGTGATTACTTGTGATTCTGTAGAATTTTGTTTCTGTGCTCGAAAAGAATTAAGATAAGCTTTCCAAGATCACCATACTTTTGTTGAATTAAGAGGTTAGGAATGTTGGTAGTGTGATCAATATTTTGAAATCGAGATCTAATATGGGTATAGGCTGGACAATCTAAGAGAAAGTACTTTTCATCTTCAACCTTCTTCGTGTCACAAAGGTGACACACTCTTTCATCCCATGGCATTTTAGGAATTGACCACCGCCCAGTTTCACTATGGAGCTCATGAGAATTTGTTCTTATCTTAGAAATGCTTATTTTTTTCTTTACACTTGGAAAAACATATAGATAATTTTGATCTTCTAGATTATGGTTGATTACATCTTTATAATACCTTAATTTTCTTTTTTCCTCTAACTCTTTATCACACCACATTTTTTCCTTAAATTTTGATTTGATGTTTTTTTTAATAGTATCTTTATTCTGC
>SNQJ01S0193635.1:0-17731 GCA_010110895.2 Picea sitchensis
ATCCAAGACACTGCACGGATCACATTGTATGAATATATTTCTTGTTGTTGAACACAAGGGAAGCCCCCAAGTCAACGACCAATGAGGAGATGTTGACTGTTGGGTTCAAGATTACCTACCTATAATGAAAGTAGGACCAAGGTGCATGATAGGACTATAATTTCATGTAAATATGAGACACACTGCAGGTATGAATAACATGCAAAGTCAAGATTTCTGAGAAATGGTCGACACAGGCTGAAACACATCCTTTGAAAAAGAGCATGAGACATATGGAGGACTCTGTCAGCATAGACTCAACGATCAAACTTTGTGATGTAGGAGGCACCAACAAAACTCTCCATAGGGACTGGAAGAGTAACTAGTCGGAGGAGTAAACTCTAAGTAATGAGCTAAGCTTCCTAAGGTCATGCTAAACCCCAAAATTTGGATGACAAGTGGACTCAAAATTTTGTGCTCTATTCAAAGGTGACATGAATGCTGCCAACATGAGATAATATTCTTTTCTAACCCACATTTTTTTGTTTTTTCATAGACAAATGAATGATATGATACAGAGGAGGAAACGAGTGTCAGGAGTAGGAAACTAACTCCAACAGTGGAACATACCTATGCTCAATGCAAGGAGGTGCATGCAGGATATGGACACTCGGGGGGATTTTTCCTCATAAGGTATAGGGTGTCAAGATGCAACGGATATAAACAAGGCTCTTCTTGGATGATGATGCAAACTGTTGATATAATAGGCTTATAATGTGAAAGTGGGAACCGACAATAGGCTCAATAATACAAGCAAGAGAATGAGATGAAATTACAACTTAACTCCAAAGAATGTCCTTTTTTCGTAAATTTAGTCCCTTAGGCACGAAAAAGTATAAAACAATACCCAAGAGAAGTCTTCTATCCAACAATGACTAGAGTATTCCTTTTTCGACATTAGTCTACTTATTCTGAAAAAGGGTTAAACTTACACCAAATAGACGTCCTTTCAAATCCAGTTAATGAGCGTGAAAGAGACAAGTTCACTCGATAGTCTTTTCTTTTTTTAAGAGAGCTGGAAAAGAGATTAAACAATATTCATGGGAGTCCCATAGGTATAGGTCAGCATGCTTATGAGTAAGAAATGAGGTTCAAACACAAATTCATATTAGCTATAAGGGACTCCTAGTCCTACGGAAAAATCTATGCATGGGCATCGAATGGCATAAAGGTTCTAACAAGGGCGCCCATGTTTGGTAAGTCTCTACCATTTACTAACGACACTTCTAGCAATATTCAAAAGGTTTCGTGTCACTAATAAATGGGTTCGTACCTAAGGCATATGGATCATAGGCATAGGATAATGAAAAAAATGCAAAAATGGATGGACGACCTATCTTATATGTTGGTCAAGAGGATACCTGTCAAAGTCACGAATGAGCGACAAAATATTAGAACCACAAGAATCCTTAGACAAAACCACCAAAATCAACTCCCACTGCACTATTACTCCATGTAGGCCAAAAATTAAGCAAAACTATGTAAAGTGGGTACAATTTTTCTATAAATAGTAAAAAAAATAACCAATTTACCATAGCATTTGTATTTTTTACCCAAATAGTGCATTTTGGACCAAATTTCTCCTGATCTTCAACTACCGATTGCAGGAGATACAAGTGACGGAATTGATAACCGTCTAGACCAAGTAAGTCTTATTTCCCTTCTCTTCATTTCTATTGGTTTAAACTTTTAATTTAGGCTTCAATTTTTTAGTATTTTAAGGCATAAATTAGAAACTAGGGTGTATGCTGGTTGTAATTTATCGGGCCGTGTACAAGTAGGAATGTACATGATCAGGGAAAATCCATCCCACATATATACATCCCTACATGCGATTGTCTACACAACAACCCACATACAAATCTCCGAGTTGAATTTTTTAAAATATATTGACTCAAAATTTGATTTTAAACTTGCACGATGGTGCTAGAGTGAAGAGAAAGAGAGCATGAAGAGGTTGATGTTGCAGTCGAAAGAGATCAAGGGGCCCAATTAGGATTATGAATATGCGGGATATATAAATTTTGGGCTCTAAAAGGAATGAGGGCTCAAGTGAGACTACTCCAGATGTTGGTGAACTACTGGGATCTAGATATAGAGGCCTTCAACCTCGATGGGAAACCATTGAGGATTGAAGTTGAGGATGTATACTTTCTGATAGGATTATCACTTCGGGGTGAGGTGGTGAACCACAAAGCCCGAGGAGCTAGGAGTGGCATGAATATAGAGGACTACGTATCCACTCACTATGTTGCAGGCATCGAGAAGGTAGGGAGCCAACTCTTGATTAGAGAGATCAACAACTTGAGTCTCAAGATCATCGTCCTAGTGTTGGCATAGATCACAGGGTTAGCCTCGTTGCATCATGCATCAAGGGAACTTATGTTCTACTCGGTGGAGTGCTTGCGACCCATGGTTTATGATTGGTGCACCTCATTGCTGACCAACATGAAGAGCCAGCTGACAGGCTGCAAACAAGGTAGAACGAGGAACTTCAGGTTTGCGTCTATATTATGTAGTTTTTTCTTCGATCGAGTTCCATTCTTGGGCCCTAGAGTCGATATTGTTCCGCATGGACCTCATGATCCATCCATGGCATGATGGACCGAGGTGATGAGGCGGTTGGGGGGTGGTATGGTACCAACACCCTACAACAATGAGTTTTTCGTCTGGTGGCATCAACAGGTGATATATCTCGATGACTACCCATATGTAGGGATCAAATTCAAGGGAGATTTGAACATGCCATTACCACCAGGTTCCACCTACTAAGACATAGGTATGAAAAAGTTTTTAAATATTTCATTTTTTTGTATTTTTGTAAAAGAAAACCAAAAATATTTTTGGATGATGTCAAATAATAATTTAAACATGTATTGTTACGCAAATGTGGGTCCGCAACGGTGATATAGACTCCCATGACATTGGCGGAGGCACCGGGGGGATGAGCCAGTGGGAGGAGACGCTGAGAGAGTGATTCAAAATGTGCAGGGCAACTTGTATCATTTGATGCAAAGAATTCCCATGGTTTAGGTAGAGGATCTGTTGAAGGCGATGAAACAACAGGTGGTATGTGTGCCTCATACTTGGGTGAGACTCTTCCATCATCTCACAAACATCATACTATGTTATCATGACACACATCTAGCACCACAGGCGTAGATGTCATGGTTATTGTATCGATCGGATGTATAAGTATTTTGAGGGTGTGAGCCCTAATTTTGTACTATGACACCATATTTTTGGAGAAATGAAATATAAAAAACATCGGTATTCGACTTTACTTATATTACAATGTGTACATTAGTGAATATGTTTTCTTTATTTCAGTTATGTGACAAATGCCAATCTAAAACATAATTAGCATATGCATTAGATACATAATTAGAACTTATAGGTATGTGATTATAAGTAATAAAATCAAAATGCCACTCCAAAATTTGTACTCGTATGAATCGTCGGAGTGGAGTAGGGTCTCGCACATGGCAACTTCCGTTCAATCGACATACTACTAACTGGGAATCCAGGCGAACTTATAAAGAACAAATACCATGTGAAATGAGATCGCATAAAATCTCTATAATGCTGCTATATTCAACTACATTATCCGTTGATGGCCCTAGAACAATGCCACCTGAAGACACTAGTTGACCCTCGGGTGAGTAAACAACCCAAGTGGCGGAAGCCAAGTTCCGTGTATGACGACTAGAACTATATACGCATCCTAAGTAAACTAAAGACTCCATTGACATATTCTAACCAAGGGAAAACTTGATAAGCAAACCGATGAAAAAAAATAAAATATATATACACTAATATACACTAGTATATAGAGATTTACGCCCAAGCATGGGGCTCATGCATAATATATTTTCAAGTAGAGCCCATTTCTGGGCTCAGTTAGCATATTCCCTTCATAATATTCTAATTCGTAGGCTCTTTTTTCTAATACATGTCGCACGATATAAGGACCATGCCACATGGGGTTTAACTTCCCTGCTCCCAGTGGGTCTTTGGATTGGTTGTTGGGCACTTTAATTGGCTAATTAAATGAAAAATCAAAGTGTTTAATATAAATTGTCAACCCAAGGAAGTCTATTATTTCAAGATAATTCTGCACAGTGTATGCTAGATTATGGAAGCATCTCTAATCTAATTGCAGTAGGGAAGTTCTTCTAATAAAAACAGACAAACAATATTGCTGACACAATTGTGCTGATACAGCTAGAGTGCTACAGACTTAAAATCATAATTTCAATCTAAATTGATGAATATACAAACACCATGAATTACCTACCTTGATCTAACTTTCTAATTTACTTTTGTAGGAAGAAATTCTATGTTATTGCTGAAGGGAAATCTACTTATTGCAAGAAGCTAATTCACACTTTTAATTTTCCAGAACAAGATTTAAACTTAATGCAGAAAAATGAAAAGTAACTCTCCAGCCATGCTCAGTAACTGACTTCTAATTCTCGTGAGACAAATTTATGCGCATTTATCAGGAAGGGACTAAACTGTAACAACAGTTGCATTCAGAAACATCTAACAGTTAAACCATTTTCAATGAAAACAACTAAATCTAGAATTCGAAATAGAGGGGAATCGGTGAAGAAGGTGGGCCCTTTCCTTCTCACTGAATCCACTCAAAGAGATAGATCACAGTATGTTAAAGAAATTCAATCTAGTTCTTCATTCAATTGCCAAAAAGATGTTTGAGTACAATAATCATTCCTTTCTTCCATTCCATCCAAAAGACTAACCGACCTTTACATTATAAAAGCTCTACTATTTAAAGTCAGAGTCAATCAGTGTTCAGAAACATAGCAGTCCTGAGAATCCTTGATTCTCAAGCTATTCGTTAGATATCATAAATATCAAATCTTGAATTCTCCTTCATCAACATCGTGAGCCAGCATTCTAATCAACAGGTGTTGCAGCAGTCGTATCACAACAGGACTGGTGGCGTCTGTTGTAATATATTTTGAGATTAACAGGCTTCTGTCGTAGCAGGTGTGTAACAACTTCCAGGATTGATGGTCGTTTGTTGCAGAAGTCCTATAACAGCTTCTAGGATTGATGGGCATTCGTTGCAGCAATCCTGTAACAGCTCCCAGGAATTGCGCATAGCTGTGACAACAGCGACCCGATTATCAAAGTGGGTTGTTCTATCATTTTGATCATTAGTTGAATTATTTCATGGGTAAAATATGTGATCATATTCAATCAAACATGCTAATTAAATGAAAACATAAAAGAAAGATGAATAGTTCATACCTTGGGAAAAGGGGTCTTAGTGCTCATTATAGTAGTCATTTAGCTTAGGAAATGAGAGCGTTGAATGATCAAAAGGTGTAGTGAAAAAGGGAATTTCAAGGTCCTAACATACCCCCCAACTGAAGACATTGCATGTCCTCATGCAAAACACATTCAAACTTTATTTTGTAGCTGAAGTATATGAGTATCTGCTCTAGTGCAAAATTGTTAGGAGAATATTCTAAGTGCTAGTAATGAGGAATGTTGTGTCAACCATCTGTTTGGGTTCTTCTTTTCTTGAGAATAGGATCAGTTTGAGTTGCTCGAGTAACAACTCGTGAACGAAACAGAGGTTCTTGTTTGCAAGTGGCTGGCATACCAAGTGCTAATTTATGATATTGAGATCTCCCCTGTTTTGCTGATGGTTGTGTAGAAGGGATTCCATGTTCAGTCTTGATTGATACATTCGCTAGTTTTGTAGCCACTGGAACTTTGACTACCTCATATCCTACCTCATAGTAAATGTTTCCACATTCAAAACACATGAGTTCTTTTTCTCTGCCCATAACAACTTTTATTAGTGCTAGGATGTCCATGGTTATACCTTCTATATTCTTCTGTTGAGCAACTTCCACTTCCTGTTTCAATGTTTTTATCTCTGCTTTAAGGTTATTATTTTATGTTATCAGTGCCGCAATCTTGGAATTTTCTGTATTCTTTATTTTTTGCTCTATTTGGGCAAATAAATTTGCAAGTGGAACATCCTCAACATGATGTGCAGCTAGTTCTTGTGTAACAACTGTGACTGTTGGAACTGGCTCTTGTGAAACAGACTCGACATGGACAGGTGGTTCTAATATCTCGAGCTCTGGTGGGACAATCCCCTATGGAGCAACTGGTTCTTGTGTAATAGTTGTATCTGTCAGGACTGGTTCTTGTGGGTCAATCTCGACGTGGATAGTTTATTCTTGTGGAACTGTATCCATATCAAGCATAGATGACAGTGGATGAAGAATAGGAACGGCCTGCTCCATATTTTTCTTTCCAATTGCAGCTTCAACAGACTTGGTGGACCTATTTTTTCTCCTGGGTAAAGTAGAAACGAAAGTAGTGGTCTTTTTCTTTGCTGCTGGAGGAGGAACAATATGTTCTTCCTTAATCACACAAGGAGGACATTCTGGTATACTAGGGTTTGAGATAATTTGTATTTTGTCAACTGACATAGGATGCGCAGAATCATCAGGCAACACCGATGATTTTGCTGGGAATAGGGCGCATTCGCTTTGAAAGGAGAAGATAGTTTCCTGCAGTTCTGGGCATAAGTTAAAACTTGGTATTTGTACCCCTAGAGAATTATCTGTTGCAATAGCAAGAGGGTTTTGATTTTATGTTGATCCAATTTGACCAATGGACATCCGAGGTTTTCCTTTGAATGGACGTTTCCTCTTCTGTGAAAATGCACAGGTAATGCTAGTAGGTTCTTGATTGGCTGTAGTAGTAATAGGAGAATCCTATGTGATTGTAGTAGCAGTAGGAGTGGTCTATGTGATAGTTGGTGCCTCAGCAGAGGGGGTAAGCGGTCTTGATGGTATTGAGGATCGTTCTATCCTTGCTCGCTTTTTAGGTAATGCAGAGGTAGGAGTAGGTTTTTTCTTGTCAGAGGCAGGGGGTTGGATTTCAATAATTGGTGTATCAGCTAAGTGATGTGATTGTGGTCGAGCAGTTGGCTCCTCATCTATTTTTTTTTCCAAAGCTATAGGCTATTGTATTGCAAAGTCATCGAGGTTTGTCTATGTGGTGCCAAGATGGATTCAGGTTACATGGTTACTCTTCCGAGGTGTCTTACGGACAATGACAGTAGGAGTTTGGGCTACTGTTGCAACTGAGGGTAAAGGCTCTGGAAGAGGTCCATGGGTTGCAATTTCAAGGACTGGTGCAGTCCTTTCTGTACTTACAGACTATTTTTGGGCTACTGTAGCAGGTGATGGGTTATTAGAAATGCCCATACCTCTGCGAATTAAGAGGCCGATGAGTCTATGATTAGAAACACAATTCTTGGGGCTCTTGGATTTTTTTACAAAACGGACCATGTTATGCAATGATTGTAGGAGATAATAAGGGATGTTTATCAATTTCTGATGTCACAAATGTGATAATAAGATGAAATTAGAAAAATAAACAACTTGGTATCTGCCTTCACAGGTGATGTACCTTTTAATAAATTCTGAAACTTTCCCCCATGGTTCTGGTAAGGAATTGACGTCTACACCTCTTCCCTTGCTTTGAACTCGCTCAGTGTTGACGAGGAACCCCTTCTGTGTATTCAGAATATGTGTTTTTCTGTTAAACCATTGGTCTCATGTTCTTGGCAATCCCATTACAACAACAATGCTTGCTTCTGTTACTGGAATCCTTACACCATTCACCATTGAGTACCCTTCAGTAAGATTTTGACTAAATTCCAATACTTCATCCTCACTAAACTCTTTCAACTTCTTAAAATACGATATCCAGCCTACTTGAAGAAATATTTGGTAGGCCTCTGGGTGTAGTAGTAAACTGTCCAGAGTTGTGGGTTCATTTCTCACAGCTAATCCTCCCATGATGTTTCTTGAGAGTTACAGGCATGTAGGAGGAGAAACTATCACCTAAATCAGAGACGCAATAAGCTTGAACGTGATTTTCAAAGAGAATACAATGTCTTAGTTAAAACAAGTGTAGTGGGAAGGTGGTGGAGGTGTGTATAAACTTTGGAATGAACGGCTAGATTTACGTCCCCCCCCCAACTAAGCAGATTGGCTCCATGTGTAACCGTTTAGTAAATAGGAAATCATTCTTTTAGATCTTCATTACTTGAACACATAGGATTAATTACATACCTCAAATCTTACCGCACATAACTACCTATCGGAGTAACCGCACAATCCAACCGCCGTTGGAATGGCACATAATAACTGGCATGGTGAAGGATCGTGAGAGAAATGATGGCTTGTGCAGAATCGTAGACCTTACTGTAGTGAGCCAACTAAATATAGACGAATGTGAAGTTACGTCATAATAAAGAAATACTTTCTGATAGAAAGCATCAATAATGTCTAATCAGAGGTGTTGTTGATTGGAGGGTTGGAGCTACAACGTCGACAAAAAGAAAGAGTGAAGTGGCAAGAAAGAACAATAGTAATTAGTGTATCAACAGGTTCTTTTTCAAAAATATCGGAGGTAGGTGTAACAACGTTGATATTGACCAATTTATCGGGAAAAGGTGTAACAACATTGAAATCGGCCAATTTATCGAAAAAAGGTGTAACAGCAAGGAGATCGGCCAATTTATCGGGAAAAGGTGTAACAACATTGAATTCGGCCAATTTATCAGAAAAAGGTGTAACAGCAAGGAGATCGGCCAATTTATCAAGAAAAGGTGTAACAGCATGGAGATTGGACAAATGCTGCCTTACTTCGATTCTAGGAAGTTTTTCAACTTCCATGAACACATCGTTTCCTTCTGTTCATCAATCTACTTTCACACACAAAATTTCCTAATACCTTCCAAGGCTTTATTAGCATAGTAAAGAAAAATAGAAAAAATTCAACTAAAAACAGAGAAATGCAAATTTTGCTGAGATTATTTATATTCAAAGTCTGAGAAAAAGAAGTCCTAAAGTTTAGAAGGGGAAGGAGAAAGCTTCTTTCCGTTCAAGATTTGATAATCTGTATCAGTTGTACAACTAGTTTTGAATTCTACCTTGGACAGTGGACGTTGATACACACACATGCGATGACCATTTGCATGTAAGTGTGTATTGGATCCGTCAATAGTAATCAACCAGATTGTCCCATTGGGAAAGACAATGTCTACCTCGTAAGGCCCTAACCATCGTGTATGCAACTTACCTTGAAATTGCTTAAAGCATGAATCGTACAATAGAGCCCAATCTCCTTTCTGAAATAATTTCATCTTAATGATTTGGTCATGCCATTTTGTTCTTTGTTGTTGAATCACTGTGGTTTGATGGATGGCATCCAAACGCTTTTCATCAAGCTCATTGAGTTTCTGCAGTCTGGCTTTCTGTGCCATATTCAAGTCAAGATTGACTGTTGATGCAGTTCTTAAGGTTTTGATTTCGAATTCAATGGGAAAAATAGGGATTTTTCCATATACCAGCTTGTAAGGAGAAAAAACAGTCCTGCTCCTCCAAGTAGTTCGGTAAGACCATAGAGCTTCATGCAGTCTATCAGACCAATCCTTACGATTTTCTTGCACAGTTTTAGTAAGAATGGCTTCAATAACTTTGTTGGTGCTTTCCACTTGGCCATTGCCTTGTGGATGGTATGGAGAAGCTATTCTATGTAAAACATGATATTTACTGAGTAGATCTTCAAAGTTATGTGATGTGAAAGGGGGTCCTCCATCAGTGACCAGTTCTCTGGGAATTCCAAACCTAAAAAATATATTTTCAAACAAGAATGCTAAAACGACCTCTTCTGACACTCTGGTAAGTGATTTTACCTCCACCCACTTGGTCATGTAGTCTGTACATACCAATATATAAACTTTCTGATTCGAAGGTGGATGAATGGGTCCTACAAAATCCATGGCCCATCTTTCAAAAGGCCCTAACACTACCTGAGGATGGAGTGGCATCTCATCCCTGTAAGTTGGCTGACCCATGCACTGGCAACTGTCACAAGCTTGGACATAATTCTTGGCATCTTGAAATATGTTGGGCGAGTAATAGCCCATCCTTAAAACTTTATGCTCGATCCTTTTTGTAGCAGAATGACCCCCACAAGGTCCATCATGGCAAGCTTTCAACATATCATAAACCTCATCATCCCTCACACATTTCCTGATTTCTTGGTCCAGGCTTGTGTAGAAGAGGTATCCTCCTATCCAACTGTACCTGGCACTCTTTTGAATAATTTTCCTTCTTTCCTTAGGATATAGGTGGGGAGGTACCTTCCTTGCAACCAGATAATTAGCAATGTCTACATACCAGGGTGAGTGAGTAGATACTGCAAACAAATGTTCATCAGGAAAGGAATCGTCTATAGGTGAATTATCATCATTTATATGTAATCTTGAGAGAAAATTAGCAACCACATTTTCTTTTCCTGGTCTATCCACTATAGTGATGTCAAATTCTTGCAGTAGTAACAACCATCTTGTCACTCGGGCATTAGTAATAGGTTTATTCATTAGATATTTTATGGTTGTATGATCAGTATGGATAAAAGTTGGGTAACCAGTTACATAATACCTGAATTTATTGATCGCATATACTACTGCCAGGAATTCTCTTTCAGTAACAATGTAATTTAACTCAGTAGGAGCCATGTTCTTGTTGATATAGTAGATAACATAGGGTTCTTTGTCCTCCTGTTGCCCTAGTACTGCACCAATTGCAGTGTCTGAGGCATCTAAAGAAATGTGAAAAGGCAGAGCCCAATTGGTCCCTCTCAAGATGGGAGTTGTAGACAATCTCTGTTTAAGGTCTGCAAAAGACAATGCACAGTCGTTAGTCCAATGAAAGTTAACATCTTTTGTTAGTAAGAAAAACAATGGAGAGGCAAATTTAGAATTTTTTTTTATGAATCTTCTGTAATACCCAGCATGTCCTAAAAAACTTCTTACCTCTTTCTGAGTTGATGGAGTTGGAATGTCCAAAATTACCTAGATTTTGGCTGGATATAAATGAATCCCTGCATAAGAGATGAAGTGTCCCAGCACTACCCCTTCGTGCATCATCATATGGCACTTTTATGTACTTAAAGAGAGATGAGACTGTTTACATCTTTTGAGCACTTTCTCCAGATTAGACAAAGCGTCTTTGAAATCGGTCCCATAAGGAGTAAAGTCATCCATGAACATTTCCATACAATCATTCACCATATCAGAGAAAATACCAATCACAACTCTCTGGAAAGTGGCTGGTGCATTACACAAGACAAATGGGAGAACCTTGTAGGAAAATGTTCCCCAAGGGCTGGTAAAGGTGGTCTTATCTTGGTCCTGTGGGGAAATTTGTATCTGGTTATAGCCACTGAATCCATCTAGGAAAGAAAAATATTTCTTTCTGGCTAAGTTATCTAAAACCTGATCAATAAATGGTAGAGAGAAATGATCGTTCTGCATTGCCTTATTCAGGGTTCGATAGTCCACACACACTCTCCACTTACCATTCTTTTTAGGCACAATAACCAATGGTGATACCCACTCACTGTCTGATATAGGATAGATGAATCCGACGTTGAGAAGTTTCTAAAGTTCTTGTTTAACAACTTCTCTAAGGTTTGGGTTCATCCTCCTTTGCGGTTAGCAAATGGGTCGACATTCTTCTTTGATGTATATATGGTGGGTGCATAGCTCAGAGGGGATGCCTTTCATATCCATGTACTCCCATGCAAATGCTTCTTTATGTTCAATTAGTAAATTCATCAGTTGGCGAGTTTCAGCGCTGGAAAGATTGGGATTGATGTTCAAGGTTTTTCCAGGTTTGATTTCCACAGTGATTCTTTTGGAACTGATTTTGGGAAATAATTCATTTGTTATTGTTTCATCATCTACTGTTACAATGACTGTTGTTACAGCTAAATCACTCTGATTGTCAGCAAGTTCCGAGTTCATTTCTTCCAGGGCCATAGGGTCAAAGACTCTGATCAATTGGTGGTGCGTGTGTTGTGTAACAACAGAGGGGTCACAAATAAAATAGTTGATTAACTCATCCTTTGTCTTGTCCTTAAAACTCGGGGCCTTTCTTATAGTTAGCACAGGAAGATTACTTTTAGCCTCAGTGTCTATCCATAGAGATTTTTCAGGTTCTGTACTGGGTGTAGCATGAGGATACAGGGTAAGTTTTTTTGTGCTGTAACCATCAGAGATGGTCATAGAACCAGATCGACAACCTATGAATGTGTCAGCTATGGCTAACCATGGTCGTCCAAAAATTAGAGGATGGCCTCCCAGATTGGATTTGGGCTGCAATAGGACAAAATCAGTAGGATACTCCCATGAGTCTACTAAAATAACTAAGTCATTGATTACTCTTTCTAGTATGATGGTAGAGCGATCAACTAATTCTATAATAGTAGGAGTAGGTTGGATTATTGTTTCGAGTTGCAACAACTGCATAGTTTCTATTGGCATGATGTTAATTGCTACCCCTAAATCAACTAATACATGCTAAATAGATGTATGTTTGATTTTAACTGTGACAACCGGGTTTCCTGGGTCACCATATTTAATAGGTGGAGTTTTGCCTAGCATTAGCTCAGACAAATCCCCCACTACATGCATTGTGAGGGGATCTTTAGGTTTTCATCCAGGTTTTCTGATATAGAGATCCCGCACAGTCTTGGCATAAATAGGGAATTCCCTTATTGCTTGTAGTAGTGGAATATTAACATGCAGATTTTGCAATTCTCCAAGGAGATTGAAAGATGGTAATTCCATAGGCTTGGCAATTTTCAGTCTTTCAGGGAATGGTGGGTCTGTTGATTCTAGAATAGGTTGGTCAATTTCTTCTATATCAGCAGATGGTTTCTCCCCTAATTCCTTATCTGATTCTGAAGATGGAGCATCTTCAACTATTGGCTCAACTATTCTCCCTGATCTTAAGTGTATTTCATCATAGGGCATAGGAGTAATAGGTAAGGCAGGCACATTAAGTATGTCTATGTTCTGAATGACCTTATTATTTGGGTTTGGGTTAGGTTGCAAAGGCATATGAGGTCGTAAGGGAGGATTTTTTGGTGAGTTATTGGGAAGCAATTGCAATTGTTGCTGCTGGTATGGAGGTTGGAACTGTTGTTGAAAGAAGTTTGGTTGGTGTTGGTTTGGATAACTGAGTTGTTGTTGAGGACCTCTCCCATATGGGTTCCATTTCCCATAGTGATTCAGTTTCTTGGGTATAGGTAACCATGCATTGGGATCCTGATAAGAGGGTGGCATTTGATTTGGAGGGGGATCATTCGACTGGCCATATGGTAGCTGATTGTTCCAATAATTAAATGATGGAGGAGAGAATTGAGAATTCATACCTTGACCTCTTGGCTGCCATTGTCTTCTTTGTGTGATCAAATAGATAGCCTCTGCTTCTTCATTAGTTTCCTTCCTTGATGCTTTTACCCCTGGTAGAGAAGGACATTGGTCAGTGGGATGGCCTAATTCAAAAATAAGGCATACCTGGACACTGTTCAGTGGGAACTCCCTTGGTGGGTGTTTCTTCCTGCATTTTGGATAGAAAATGCATAATACTTTCTCTGGTTCTGCTTGTTTCTGTTTGACCTGCAAAGTATCCATTTGTGAGGAAAAAGAGTTAATTATCTCTGTTTTGAAACTTTCTAACAGATTACCTATTTTTTCTCTTGTTGCTCCTCCATTTGTTGATTTCTGTACCCTTGAAAAAGTAGTATCCTTGGTAGTTGACTTATTTCTCATAGATCCTCGAGAACATCTTTTGCAGAGGTCTACAATGTCCTCATAGGATTCCTTAGATATATATACTTTACCAAGCATATTCAACATATCCAAGAAATCTTCTCTAACTCCTTTTAGCAAAATGGTTTTCAGAATGTCCTTACTCACATCTGGATGGCCAGACCATTGTAGATTGTATTGGAGTCACTCCACAAAGTCTTCAAGGGTCTCGTCCTCCTTCTATGACATTTTGAACAACTCTTCTCTGCATTCCCTTGTTCGACAGTAGTCTTGGTATTTGTGCAGGAAAAGTTGCCTCATTTGTATCCATGTTGAAATTTTTTCCCCCCCAAGGCTCATGAACCATCTTAACGCATTTGCTTTTAATGTGGCTGGAAATAGTTTGAACTTTTGCACAGTGGTAGTGTAGTCATAGCTTCTACACAAAATGTCAAATTCAAACAGAAACTCATCCGGATCTTCAATAGATAATCCATGAAAATTTGGGAGAGCCGAGAGAGGTATGTTTTTCATAGGAGCCATCCCTCGTGTGGGAACATCAAAAATAGGAAAAACCAGGGTAGAGATAGTGTTTTCATTGTTTACCTGATCCTCGTTGTTCTGTGGATTCTCTTGGTAGAGCTCTTCTTCGTTATCTCCTTGATTCTCCATATGTGCTCTCTGGTTCCACTCAATATGAACAACGTCCCACTCTTCCTTAGTGACTAGCCGACCGTTGATCTGATAAACAACTTCTTCTATGTTTTCTTGGTTTGAGGCTATACTTCCTTGATCCTCAATGTTCTCCAGTGTTGCTTGCTGATTTGTTGGTGACAAATCTTCAGCTTCGCTTTCAGCTACAACTTTAGCTTCAACCCTTGATGAGAATGATGTTTCAAGAGGGGGTATTTTTGCTGACTGGGGATCACGTCCTCTTGGAGGATTGGCAGGGCGAAAAATGGATCCTGAAGAAGAATCTGCTCTGGCTATAATCTCTTCAACAATGTTCTGTCTTTCCAATATGTTAGGATTTCTTCCTCCACATCCTCTGGTGCCTGCAATGTTAGTATTTTAGGGGGTTCATTCTCGTGTTTAGTTATTCATGCAGACTATTCATTCCTAAAAAAAAAACTAGTGTGCTCACCAAAATCTACAATTATCTTCCCCGACAATGACGCCAAAATGTTGGGCACTTTAATTGTCTAATTAAATGGAAAATCAAAGTGTTCAATATAAATTGTCAACCCAAGGAAGGCTTTAGTTTCAAGATAATTCTGCACAGTCTATGCTAGATTATGGGAGTATCTCTAATCTAATTGCAGTAGGGAAGTTCTTCTAACAAAAACAAGAAAACAATATTGCTGACACAATTGTGCTGATACAGCTAGAGTGCTACAGACTTAAAATCATAATTGCAATCTAAAATGATGAATATACAAACACCATGAATTTCCTGCCTTGATCTAACTTTCTAATTTACTTTTGCAGGAAGAAATTCTATGCTATTGCTGAAGGGAAATCTACTTATTGCAAGAAGCTAATTCACACTTTTAATTTTCTAGAACAAGATTTAAACTTAATGCAGAAAAAGGAAAAGTAACTCTCTAGCCATGCTCAACAACTGACTTCTAATTCTCATGAGACAAATTTACACGCATTTATTAGGAAGGGACTAAACTGTAACAACAGTTGCATTCAGAAACATCTAACAGTTAAACCAATCGCAATGAAAACAACTAAATCTAGAATTCAAAATAGAGGGGAATCGGTGAAGAAGGTGGGCCCTTTCCTTCTCACTGAATCCACTCAAAGAGATAGATCACAGTATGTTAAAGAAATTCAATCTAGTTCTTCATTCAATTACCAAAAAGATGTTTGAGTACAATAATTGTTCCTTTCTTCCGTTCCAGCCAAAAGACTAACCAACCTTTACATTATAAAAGATTTGCTATTTAAAGTCAGAGTCAATCAGTGTTCAGAAACAGATCAACATAAATATCAAATCTTGAATTCTCCTTCATCAACATCGTGAGCCATCTTTCTAATCAACAGGTGTTGCAACAGTCGTATCACAACAGGACTGGTGGTGTCTGTTGTAACAGTTCTTGAGATTAGTAGGATTCTATCGTAGTAGTTGTGTAACAACTTCCAGGATTGATGGTCGTTTGTTGCAGAAGTCCTGTAACAACTTCCAGGATTGATGGGCATCCATTGCAACAATCATGTAACAACTCCTAGGAATTGTGCATAGTTGTGACAACAACGACCCGATTCTCGAAGTGGGTTGTTCTGTCATTTTGATCATTAGTTGAATTATTTCATGGGTAAAATATGTGATCGTATTCAATCAAACATGCTAAGTAAATGAAAACATAAAATCAAGATGAATAGTTCATACCTTGGGAAAAAGGGTCTTCGTGCTCATTATAGTAGTCAATTAGCTTAGGAAATGAGAGGGTTGAATGATCGAAAGGTGTAGTGAAAAAGGGCATTTAAGGTTCCTAACATTGGTCATACGAGAGGACCAAGTCACCCTCAGTGTACTGCCGAGGGCAGAAAAAATTATCATACTGGACCTTGACACATCATTTATTTGCTTCGATATCCGTAGAGGCATCTCGACGCTGCTCATTTAGGCTCTTTAGGTGCACAAGGTGTTCTTCAATATCGGAAGTGTTAGGTAGGATTTTAACTACCATTCTAAGAGAAGGGATTTTGCATTCAATAGGATGAATCGACTCCAACCAACATATTAAATGAAAAGGAGAAAATTTGATGGAAGTATTAACCGAGGTTTAGTATGCCCAAAGTGTAGGGTAAAGCATGAGATGTCAGTCAGATTTTCTCTGGCTAACATGTTTATGCAAAATGGTCTTGAGAGACTTGTTCACGACCTCTACTTGTCCATTTTCCTAGGGATAGTAAGGGGAAGAATGACCATGTTTAAACCCTAGTTTCGATGCTAATTATTTCATCATTTCATTCTGAAAGTGACTGCCATGATCAGTGAAAATCTCACTCAGGATTCCGAACCGGGCTATAATTTGATTGAACATGAACAAATTTGTTGTCTTACCATCGGATTTAATTGTAGGAATGGCCTCCTCCCTCTTCGTAAATTAGTCTACGACCATGATAATATGATGATTCCCCCGAGCCGAAGTTGGGTTGTAGTCCAAAAAATCCACCCCCCACTTGGTGAAGGGACCGACGGTAATGATCGGGTGAAGAGGGGTTGGATGCAAGCACATATTCTGAGTGAACACCTGACAGGGGTGACACTTCTTGACTGCTTCGACACAATATTTAAAAATAGACGACCAAAAATAAACGATTCCCAATATCTTATGGGTTGTTGCAAGCCAGGATAGATGACCATCACAAGCCCCACTGTGACAGTCATTAATAACAGACTCAACCTCTTCATGAATCAAGCATTGACGCAAGATATTATCTATGCCTCGACGATACAAAGTGTCGTTGATGACAAGGTAGTTTTTAGCTTCATATCGTATATGTCATTAATCATCTCTCGAAATATGCTGAGGGAACTTCACGGTTTAAAGATATATCAGAATGTCTCCATACTAGGGGTTCGAAGACGAGATAAGGAAAATATGTTCATCTGCAAATGAATCAACATGAATATATTTCACATATGGATGAATTATTCCACGAAAATTTCCCATGCTTCAACTAGTTTCATATTTTTTTTAAACAGGGCGGGATTTTCGTCGCTATTGCCATGAAAGTTCGTTGAAATATCGATGAAAATATTATGTAAATCTAGTCAGGATTTTAGTCGCTATAGCGATGAACTTTCGTGGCAATAGCGACGAAAATTTTGCCTATCTCATTGGTCGGTGTTAACGGCTAGTTGACTATTTTATCTATATATACGTGACTTTAAGAGACTTTGCGACACAATTGCTATAGTTGCGACACTGTTCTTGGCTTTTGTTTGATCAGTTTATTTTTTCCGTCACCCACCGGTTGAACAAATCCAATTCTCGATCTACA
>SNQJ01S0193636.1:0-17731 GCA_010110895.2 Picea sitchensis
ACATTTCTTTCATTAATAGGAATCGTGTATTACTGTATATCTGTGTTTATGGTTGCATCTATGATACATTTATGTTATATTATTGAACATCTGCGATATCTCTGTGCATTTCTTTATTATATCTCCGATCTCATTTCGTGTCGAAATAAGCCGGATCAGTAATGCACAAAGCAACCACAACACATGATATATGTGGTTCACCCCAGTGTGGGGCTACGTCCACCAACGCTTCTTTTCTTTATTGTCTTCTTTCAATCTTCTACAAGCACAGAGCCATAAGAACCCACTCCGCATAGGACAGGACATATGCGCGCACCTTGCTAGACCCTCCTTCCCCGAGCTAGGTTCAAGCACAAAACCTTCTTACAATATGCGCACAAGCTTCTTACAATCACTTTCACTTAGCTCTGCAAGTTCTTAACAAACAGTATGCACGAAGCATCCATAACTTTTCTCACTTAGCTCACCAACCACATTACACATATATGTCTCTCTTACTTACATCTCCTAGCTTTCTATTTATACATTACAAAAGGGCTTAAACATGGGTAAACCCATGGGCCAACATCCCATACCCGTTACATAAAACCTAAACCCAAAAAATCCCTAAGAAGGGGCCGATATCCCACGATCTCCGCTTCGCCTTCAACCATCCTGTCGAAGTCCCAAAATTGGTCAAACGTGACCAAGGTTCTCCAAAACTTGGTCAAGGGCCAACATGGATTGTCAGGGGAAATATGAAGTCTTTTCTATCTCAAGTCCTTGTTCACCATCAAGAACTGGCTGTAATCTTTGTTGTTCCTCCGGGGGAAAATATTCAACTTCGTTCCTGGCAAGGGCGCCAAGAATGTTAGCACTGAGATTCACCCTCAGAATTATAGAGGATAAGTTGAGTACCCATCAAAATGTAAATGGATTAAAATGGTTTGAGTAGGTGGATGAGCAAGATGAGAAAGAAAGGGAGAGGGCAACAAAAAGTCTGCAGAGGCATTCCATTGGGCATGGAGTCATAACATCCTACAGATCAAGGGAAATCAAAATGTATATAAAAAAAAGGGATATATAATGATGAGTAGAATCATAGTGAATATGACAAAAGGAAGAACATCCATTATGCAGAGATCCTTTCTGCAATAGATAAATATTTTCTTAAACAATGAACAATGATTTAATGGGAAAGATACAACAGATCCTCTGTTGTTCATGAATCCATCAATCAATGGAATCTATGATCCTTAAAACGTGGAATATATTCAAGAAAGAAGATAAAAAATAAATGGAAAAACACAGAAGACAATTTGATAACAGTTCTCATGAATCTTTAATGGCAGAAAATGTCATTACAAATAGGCCCTCAGGCTTACAAATGAACAACTAAAATTGCTCCTACTCTCTCAAGCCTCTCTTGGCTCATGAATCCAACCCTCATGTCCTCTTTTAAAATGAATATATATCCATATAGGTCCTTTCTAGCTCACCCATTCGAACTCCAACCCCTTTCCCAAAATAGAAACAACTACAAACTGAAAATGACACGTTTTAACTGATTCCCTGCTTTTCAGGAGGCAAAATTATGAAAAATAGGCTTCAAAATGCCACTTGTAATTCTCCAAATATAATAGTTATGTAAAATATGAGAACTTTTTTTTGTATATAAGCTCTTCTAAAGAAACTCCTCTCTTAGTTTCTTGAAATTCATCTCCATCTGACCGGAATATGTCTCGCACAAATATGTCTCAAACATGAAATCATGAAAACTGAAAACATAGGGCTCAAAGATTCTTTCGAATCTCCCAATCCGTGACATTTGTGTGAAACATGAAAGAGGTTAATGTTCATGGGTCCGTGCTTGACAATAAACTTCTTTTGAATTTGAAAATTCATAAAATCCTCCTCGAAGTTAGCTGGTAAAAAATGCCAGTTCAACAGTCTAGAATAGAGTTTCCGCAACACATTCTGTAGCGCATTTCGTAGCGTCAGGTGCTACAAAATGTATTGTAGTTGTCTGATTTTTGTATTTTGAGCCAAAAATATTTTCCAAAGGTATATAATCTTGTAGAATCCTCCAAATAGGGTGTATGATTTCAAAATCAGGTATAAACATAATACTTCCCACCATAACTTCAAAATGCAAGGATAACCACCTTCAAAATTTAGATTCTTTCAGCCACTTCATTTCACCTCCTGAGTCTGGTACTTCTTCTGGTTGCAGCTAGAGATAACACATTTAGATTTATTTAGGCTAATTCATCTTTAAAAGGTTGCAACTCTAGCTTAAACTTTCTGATATGATTGTAAATCTCTGCTCTGTTTGCATAAATTCTTAAGCTGCCTTTTTTACTTCTGAGCTTATGAAAGGGCAACTGATGGTTAAGAAATGAAATAAAACCCTCCAGGAAAATGGATATGCAATGAGGAAGAATCTGCCAAAGATTTAATCTAATAATTCACAATCATGCAAGGTCATCACTATGTTAATCATCAAGGCTCTTTAGATTTTCAACATTGACAAATTTTAGACATGCGATAACAATTGAAAATATAAAAGAATTCAGTTGATACAGGCCATGTAATCATAAGATAACAATGCCGAGTTTTATGCATAGGTTCGCAGCATTGGAACATGGGATCCGTAGCACAATTCGTAGCAGATTTTGCAGTATAACAACAAGTGCCAAGAAAGAGATAGGAACAATGGCTCTAACAGCAGGATTTTCTCAATTGTGATAGAAGAGCCTGACAATACTGCAGATAAGCTGATAATTTGGTGATATCAAAGGTAAAGATGTATGTTGGGAATGTAGATCCTCAATTTGTAGCACCCAAGAAAAGAAACATAAGCACAACCTTAATCTGATCTTCAACATAGCTCTAAAAACTCAAGGAGTGCCTGGACATCATGGCTTAGCCGTAGATATGCTTCAGATTGTATGAAACTGTCTGCAACAACTCTAAATTCCAATTTCCCTCTACGAGCTAGTCTGCAACAGATTCCGTAGTGCCTGTCTGAACTGGTAGTTTCTTCTACGCCAAACTAGGAGCATTTGAAATATTTGAGAAAACAGTTAGACATCCTTAAATGAATAAATCCCAAATTATTTCCTTAAAATCATGGATGTTGAAAACAAAGTGATCGGTTGACACAAGCCTCATAAGTGCAATATTGGTAATGAGGGAAGATGTACTCAAGATGTGCTACATAATGTCCTAATGAGATGGCATCGTACTAAAACGAATTTGATTTGACCTTCTAACAGGTAGAGGGATAGAGTGGAGGGGTTTATGCACATAGTGGAAGTGGTGACATGTAAGGGTAGTGGTGGAATCTAATCTTGTGATGGGATGAAGACATACACCAAATTTATGGGCCAACATTAACCCTAACTTATTTATGCTAAGACCTAAGAAAACCATAAGGAGGAGATCAAAAGTAAAACTTAAACAGGGCCAAGGATAAAAAATAAAAAATCTAAGGATGAATTGACCCATAACAACTACATGTGATAACATTGGCTCCACAGGGGATGGCATGCTCCCTGTGAGCTGCCAATAACAAGTAGTTTCAGTGTCTTATCCTAGGGCTACGGGGTCATTATTCAAATACTAAAAGAAAACTTAAAACTGAAATGATTGCACTCGAGCGTATTTATATACAATACCTTACTCTAATTGACTTTACAATTTTCTCAGGTGAAAACAAACTTCCACCATAGCCATCAAACTTTTTGGTAACATCCTTTTCTTCTCTGCAGATGATCCATAAAAGGTAAGGGAAGTATGACAACAGAATGAAAACATGTTTTGGAACACTGACAATACCTCCAAATGATGATAAGATGATTAAATTTGTAGGCTCCAATGCTTTTGGAAAGTTCAACTCCATATATAACTCCATAGTTTCATAACATTTATAATAAGGCATGCTAAACTGGTAAAACTTTACCTCCTTTATTTAATCATTGCTTACATGTTGTTTGATGTTCTCAGTATGTATAGGTGGATACATGAATAATGCAAGCTTGTTAATCCGAGGTGATATCTGCTCATTTGTAAGTGTTGTACATGAGATAAGCTGCACATTTATCTCTTCCTTTTATCCTCCATGGCTCTCCCAAGGATCATATTCATAATTTTCATTTACAGGAACCATGCTACGAGGTTCCAGAGAAGCTATGAAAAAATTCTTCTCATCATCATCTTCGCTGGGATATTCATCAAAAATAGGTTGTTCTTGGTCAGTATTTGAAACAACTTCTTCATCATAAACAAGGATACTAAATAAATCTGTTTCAAGAACAAAAATATCATCTGTATTTTCTTGATAAGAGCAGCAAACAAAATCTACCTTCAATTATGAAAAGCTAGGAAAAAACAGAGAGGAATCTTCCCTAGTTTTTTTAACTAACTTATCATTTATCTCAACTTCATAGTCAGGAGAAATATCTGTTGTATTTTTATGATCATAAATATCATTTGAATCTGCATCTAGTACAGAAGAGCAAGAAGAATAAAGTGTTGATCCTTCACTGATTTCCTTGACTAGGTTATCTTCTTCAACTTCACAGTTAGGAGAGAAACTTAATGCAGCTTGAACACTTTTCTCATATTCCTCACAATAATCATGAAAAAAAAACTCGGAGTAATACCTTTTACAATGAAAATTGAAAGCAACATGGAATTATCTCAAGGTGGATATGCTTGCAGCAGGGAGAGAAACGTACTAGTCTTTGACATCATCCTTCAGGGAGAACATAAACATTTTCACTAAGACATCCTCCTGATGTAATTTCAATTGCTCCATGCATTGATGAAAATCAATGAAATGCTGAACATGATGATCATCATTTTCTTCTTTGAAGACATGCAATAAATCTCCCCATTCTGATAGATGAGGCACTAGATTTGGAAAACAACAGATAGCTGAAAATTTTAGAGGAGAAAATATCCTTGCCAAGATAGCCTCCATGGCCTTTGACATATTGGTTCTTCATAGAGTGGAATCGACAGGTGAAAGATGTAGTCTTTTTTGTCTCCATTCCTTGTTCACCATCAAGAACTGGATGCAATCTTTGTCGTTCCTCCCAGGTGAAATCTTCAAATTCATCCCCAACAATGACGCCAAGAATGTTAGCACTGAAATTCACCCTTAGACTGCTAGAGGATAAGCTCAATACCCATCAAAATTTAAATTGATTAAAATGGTTTGAGTATGTGGATCAACAAGATGAGAAAGAAAGGGAGAGGGAAGAAAAAAGTCTGCAGAGGCATTCCATTGGGAATGGAGTTTTAACATCATACAAATCAAAGGAAATCAAACTGTATATAAGAAAAAGAGATATATAATGATGAGTAGAATCATGGTGAATATGAAAAAAGGAAGAACATCCATTATGCAAAGATCCTTTCTGCAATAGATAAATATTTGTTTAAACAATGAACAATGATTTAATGGGAAAGATACAACAGATCCTCTATTGTTCATGAATCCATCAATCAATGGCATCTATGATCCTAAAAACCTACAATATATTAAAGCAAGAAGATAACAAAGAAATGGAAAAACACAGAAGACAATATGATAACATCTCTCATGAAATCTTTAATGGCAAAAAATGTCATTACAAACAGGCCCTCGGGTTTACAAATGAGCAACTAAAACTGCTCCTACTCTCTCAAGATTCTCTTGGCTCATGAATCAAACCCTCCTCTCCTCTTGTACAATGAATATATAACCATATATGTCCTTTCCACATCACCCATTTGAACTCCAATCCCTTTCCAAAAATAGAAACAAATACAAACAAAAAATGACATGTTTTAATTGATTTCCTTCTTTTCAGGAAGTGAAATTATGAACAATAGGCTTAAAAATGACACTTTTAATTCTCAAACTATAACATATGTGTAAAATATAAGAATTGGTTTTGTACATAGGTTCGTTCTAAAGAAAAATGTCTCTCAGTTTCTTGAAATTCATCTCCAGCGGGCCGAAATACGTGTCGCAAAGAAATGTATCAAAGAGGAAATCATGAAAACTAAAAACATACGGCTCAAAGATTCTTTTGAATATCCCAATCCATGACACCTGTGTGAAAAATGAAAGAGGTTAATGTTAATGGGTCTGTGATTGACAATAACCTCCTTTGGATTTTGAAAATTCATCCTAGTTCACCCGAAAATCCTCTTGGAAGTCAGCTGGTCAAAAATTCCAGTTCAACAGTCTAGAACAAAGTTTTTGCAGCACATTCCATAGCTCATTTCATAGCGCTAGGAGCTATGAAATGTCATGTAGCTGTCCGATTTGGGTAGTTTGAGCCAAAAATACCCAAAAATATTTTCCAAAGGTATAAAATCTTGTAGAAGCCTCCAAATAGGGTATATGAATGAAAAATCAGGTATAAACATAATACTTCCCACCATAACTTCAAAATGCAAGGATAACCACCTTCAAAATTTATATTCTTTCAACCACTTCATTTCACCTCCCGAGTCTGGTACTTCTTTTGGTTGCAGCTAGAGCTAACAAATTGAGATTTCTTTGGGCTAATTCATCTTTGAAAGGCTGCAACTCTAGCTTAATCTTTTTGATCTGAGATTGTAAATCTCTGCTCTGTTTGTATAAATTATTAAGCTACCTTTTTGACTTCTGAGCTTATGAAAGGGAAACTGATTGTTAAGAAATGGAAGAAAACCCTCTAGGAAAATGGATATGCAAGGAGGAAGCAACTGCCAAAGATTTAAGCTAATAATTCACCATCATACAAGGTCATCACCATGTTAATCAGGGAGGCTCTTTAGATTTTCAAAGATTTTAGACTTGGGATAACAATTGAAAATATAAAAGAATTCAATTAATATAGGCCATGTAATCAGAGGATAACATTGCTGAGTTTTATGCATAGGTTCGTAGCGCTGGAACATGGGATCCATAGAAAAATTGGTAGCAAATTTCGCAATATAACAAGAAGTTCCAAGAAAGAGATAGTCACAATGGCTTTGACAACAGGATTTGCTCAATTGTAATAGAAGAGGCTGACAATACTATAGATAAGTGTATAATTTGGTGATATCAAAGGTAAAGAGGTATGTTGGGAATGTATATCCTCAATTCATAGCGCCTAGGAAAAGAAACATAATCAAAGCCTTAATCTAATCTTCAACATAAAAAATCAAAGAGTGCCTGGACACCATGACTTAATAGTAGATATGCTTCAGATTGTATGAAACCGCCTGTAACAACTCTAACTTCCAATTTCCCTATGCCAGCCAGTCTGCAACAGATTCCGTAGCGCCTATCTGAACTAGGAGTTTCTGCAACGCCAAACTAGGAGCAAATTTGAAATCTTTGAGAAAACAGTTAAACAACCTTAAATGACTAAATCCAAAATTACTTCCTTAAAATCATGGATGTTGAAAACAATGAGATAGGCCGACACAAGCCTCATAAGTGAAATAATGGTAATGAGGGAATATGTACTCAAGATGCACTATGAAATGTCCGGATTATATGGCAACGTATGTTGGCCCTCGACCAAGTTTTGAGGAAATGTTGGTCGTGTTTGACCATTTTTGGGACTTCAACAGGATGGTCGAAGATAGAGCGCCCATGCGAAGTGGAGATCACGGGATCTCGCCCATTTTGTGGGATTTTTGGGTTTTAGTGTTTATGTAATGGGTATGGGATGTCGACCCATGGGTTTATCCATGCTTAGGCCTTTTTTAATGTATAAATAAATAGCTAGGAAATGTAAGAAGCGGCTTGTGGCTAAGTTCTAGAGTTAGCTATGTGCAAGTATTTATTATCGGATTTGTGCAAGAATATGTGTTAAGGCTTGTAGAGATAAGTGCAAGTGATTGTAAGAGGCTTTGTGCTATTCAAGAGTTGTCTTTGTGCCTTGAACTAACTCGAGGAAGGAGGATCTGGTGAGGTGTGCATAGATCTCCTGTCCTTTGTGGAGTGGCTCTGTGGCTTTATGCACATGAGTAGAGGAATGTAAGAAAGATTGAAAATCAATAAAAAAGAAGAAGAGTTGGTGGATGTAGCCCCACACTGGGGTGAACCACGTATATCTTGTGTTATTATTCTTTGTGCAATGTTGTTCATGATGCTTATGCATCTATTTTCTTAGTGCATTGTTCTTGATGTGTGATAAGTAAATACATTGATGCTTAGTTCTTTATACATGAATAAATGCTAGATCCGAGTTTATGCTATGTGCTAAATGATTAGACGTGATTAATCTTGATTACTACTGCATTGATCTGTAGTAAGGGTTAATTTGCAATGTGAATAAGGATCATAACTTAATGCATATTGTTGGTTAAGTGCTCTGTTAAAGTGTTGTAATCACATATCTGTGTCCCAGCTAGGTTGTAGACACTTGAGTCCCGCAACCCCCCTACCTCTACCTTAGGTGAGACTTCATCTGCTTCACAGGTGTTTCCGAAAGGGCCGGTAGTTAGGGTTTTGTTGGTGTGTTGTTGAAGCGTTGAACCCTGGGTCTACCGCTATGTCAACAAATGGTTCCGTTGTCGGGACCTGAAACAGTGATGACTGGGAATTGAGGAAAAAATAAATCTCTATGTGTAGATCTTTTGCTATAGTGCGTAGTATTCTACTTGACTTGCAAAACTTTGTGCTAGAAAAAAGAAGTCTGATCTGAAGAAAATAGGTAAAATCTTGAAGCTTTGTTGTTGGCCCTTGACCAAGTTTTGAATTTACTTGGTCATATTTGACCATTTTTGGGACTTCGACAAACCTGTTGAAGATGGAGCGCCAGACGAAGCAAAGATCAAGGGATCTCGGCCCACTTTCGGGTCCCTTTTTGGGTTTTGGGAATATGTAATGGGAAAGGGATGTTGATCTAGATTATTTTCGGCATGAAATGAGAGCGGAGATATAATAAAGAAATGCACAGAGATATCACGTATATCTAATAATATAACAAAAATATATCAGAGATGAAACTCTTAACACAGAGATACAGTAATGCACAATTTCTATTAATGAAAGAAATGTACAGAGACTGAAAAAATACAGAGTGAAAGACTCGCTAGAATGGTGGCAGCGTATCTCTGAGAAGAGATGTGATGACCACTCGCATTCACAAGAAGATGATTACAATGAGGCTCTAAAGGCCTTTTCACAATAAACATGAATGCCAAAAACCCTCGACATCCAAAAACCTAACCCTAGGAGATGAAGCGCCAAAAGTCATGTGGGCCCCGTTTGGGTAAGTTGGTGCATCAACTTCCCAGGGTCGTAACTTTTACATGCGATCTCCATTTTAGGCGTATGATAGCCCGTTGGAAAGGTATTGTTGAGGAGATTCATTTTAGGGCCTCAACCATGCCTTCGACTATCATTGACAACCTCAATCTAAAAAAACCTTCATTTGGGCCCTCAAAATGGCCCCGGAAGTTAAAAACTGCTAAAAATAGTAAATTGCCAAAATTGCCAGAAAATTGTTTTGAGCCAGTCGGAAAAGGTGGGTGGACACCGATATACACCTGGATTAATCCTCCATCCTTAGGAAGCAATGGTATCCATTGCATTGATTTCCCAGGGGAGAGGGAAAAGCGTTTGTTGAATCTGCATCTTGGTGAGTTGCTTGCCTTGTTGGAGACGTCGCGCTGCTCGGTTTGTGGAAGTCTGTCATGAACCTGTTGAGGCTAAGACTGTTCAACAAGTCGAGCTACATGAGAAGACTGTATTCAGAATGAATCTTTGCACGTTTTTGCAACCTTGTCGACCTGCTTCTGTTGGATAGAAGGTGCTTGGGGTGAGGCTGTAGTGGTTGCAGCGTCCTTCTGTTCCCCTTTTGAACACATTGTGAAGAAGCTAAATTTTGCAGTATGAGATACTACCTTGTGACACTTTTTAGGTGGAAGAATAGTCGGAACTACCTCTGGTATTTTTTAGAGATGACCCCCCAAAGTAATAATGACACTATGGGCTCGAGACTCATAAACAACATGGCGCTTCCAAATATATGGTTGGCCCAAGAGAACATCACAGACATCTAGTGGGGAAAAATCACATAATACCTCATCCTTGAAGGGTTGGATGCCATATGACAATCAACATTGCTAGATGACACGAAGATCTCATCCTTGACGAAGCTACCCGATGTTGTATGGTTGCGGGTGTGGTGTTGTAGACAATCCCAACTGTTTGACGACCTTTGCTGAGATGAGGTTCTTTTGGCTTCTGCTATCAACAATAAAATGCAGTGGGGTCCCCTTCACCCACATCCGTGAATGAAAAATGTGCTCCCCCTCTTCAGGATTTGTTGGTTCTTCTAGTTGAATTGTTGTGGTCGCGACAATAGCAGTGGGGTCTGCGTCAATGATTTGTCCTTTACCAGTATTTTCAGAATCAGATTCTGAATCAAGGTTCGGCTCCTTGTCTTTGATCTCGGCCACCAATGACTATTTTGATTGACATTCATTGGTGTTATGCCAGGGGATTTTGTAGAAATCACACCATTTTCCGGTGTCCTTCTTTTTCTTCCCATGACCTTTCTTTTCCTGTGGCTTGGACTGGCTTTCGGGAGACTGTTTGTTAGGGATGTCTTTGTCATACTTTGGTTGTTGCGTATTTGCAGACCCGAACTCTCATTTGTTCTGGTGCTTAAATTTCTGCTCGATTTTAATAGCATATCGATAAGCAACACCTAGTGATGAAATGTTTAGAAAATCCATTTCAGTTTGGATGTATCTGTGTAGATCCCCACGATATTTCAAAACCAAATTTCGTTCAGAGTCTTTGATACCTAGCTTGGTGCGCAAGGTATGGAAGGTATTGGTGAACTTCAGAACTGCTTGGCCCCTCTCTTTCCGCAGTGTGGTCCATCTCATGTATTGGTCCTCATAGTTGCCAACAGGATAATACTATTCCTTTACCGCATCCACAAAAAAATCCCAAGTGGGCTCGACCCCATATATTCCAGACTCCTCCGTGGAACTTTGCTCTTAGTACGTTTCCCACCAATGTTTTACATGAGGGAGAGCTTTAAGGAGTGCGAAAGTGATCTTTTCTTTGTCAGAAAAATTGTGAACATAGAAATAACCTTCTAGCAGAGTTAACTATTTTTCTAGGGCTTCTGCATCTATCTGTCCTTCAAATACAAGAATATCAAAATTAACTTGTACCTTGAAAGGCGAGGTGATTCCAAAGTGGCCACTTGATGAAGATGCACCTGTTGCTATCGGCAGACGTTGAATGATGTGGGAAAAATTCTCCATCATTTCATCCCTTTGTCGCGTGAGAGTTTGCTCAAGCAACAGACTGATAGGATTGTCTGCTCCATTGTTTTTCTTTTCTTCTGCCATTGAGGGTTTATTGGGTGTGCAAGAGAGATTATCTTCAGGAGAGACAATCTCGAGACCCAACTTGCTATACTCGGACCTTGTTGGGGACATGCACTGAAAAAACAATCAAGAACAACCTGCTTTGATACCACTGATCTAGATTATTTTCGGCACGAAATGAGAGTGGAGATATAATAAAGAAACGCACAAAGATATCGCATATATCCAATAATATAACAAAAATATATCAGAGATGCAACCCTTAACACAGAGATATAGTAATACATAATTTCTATTAATGAAAGAAATGTACAGAGACTGTAAAAATACAAAGTGAAAGACTCGCTAGAATGGTGGCAGCTTATCTCTGAGAAGAGATGTGACGGTTACTTGCATTCGCAAGAAGATGATTACAATGAGGCTCTAAAGGCCTTTTTACAATAAACAAGAATGCCAAAAACCCTTGACATCCAAAAACCTAAACCTAGGAGATGAAGCGCCAAAATTCATGTGGGTCCCATTTGGGTAAGTTGGTGCATCAACTTCCCGGGGTCGTAACTTTTGCATACGATCTCTGTTTTAGGCATATGATAGCCCGTTGGAAAGGTATCTTCGAGGAGATTCATTTTGGGACCTCAATCATTCCTTTAGCTATAATTGAGAACCTAAATCTCAAAAACCCTTCATTTGGGCCCTCAAAATGGCCCCGGAAGTTAAAAACTGCTAAAAATAGTAAATTGCCAAAATTGCCAGAAAACTGTTTTGAGCCAGTCGGAAAAGGTGGGTGGCCACCGATATCCACCTGGATCAGATATCGGCCCGTGGGTTTACCCACACTTAGGCCCATTTTGTATGTATAAATAGACATATAGGCATCTAGTAGAGAGAGAGGGATGGTATTGTATCTATGTGATATAGGCTAAGTGCCAAGAAGGAATCTGTGTGATTGAGAGCTTTGTGCATTCTGTATAGACTTGCAGAGCTTATTGCAAGTCCCTATGTGAAGATATAAAAGGATTTGTGCTGAAAGGCAAGGAAGAAGGATCTAGCGGGCTGCGCAGATCTTCTGTGCTATGCGAAGTAAGGGTTTCTACGGCTTTGTGCTTGTAACCGATTGGCCGACGATAGTATAGAATAAGAGTTGGTGGACGTAGCCCCAGGGTGGGGGTGAACCACGTAAATCTGTGTGTTATGCTTTGTGCCTTGACTTGTTGTGCTTATCTCTGCTTTTTCTAAGTGATTTGATATATTTAGATGGGTATATTTATGCTTTGTGCTTATTAGATAGGTATACATAGTAGATCTGATATGTATGAAGATACTTAGTGCTGAACTATTGGTTCTGACCTGTTTACTGTTGCTAAGTGCTAAGTTACCTTAGATCTAAGTGACTACTATGATGCTCTGTGCTATTTGCGAAGTATAATAAGGACTGAATATTGAGGGATAATCAATGCTAGGTGCTTTATAAGCGATATAATCATAGATCTGTGTCCTAGCTAAGGTTGCAAACATTTGAGTCCTGCAACCACCCCTGCCTCTATCTCAGGTGAGACTTCATCTGCTTTGCAGGTGTTTTCAAAAGGGCCAATAGTTAGGGCTTTGTTGGTGCGCTCTTGTAGCGTTGAACCTTGGGTTTGCCCCTATGCCAACAAATGGTTCCATTGCCGGGACCTGAAACTGTGATTGCTGGGAACTGAGGAAGAAGAAATTTTGTGCAAATATTCGTCTTGAAACTGTGGGAGATATGTGCGTGGATATGTGCCCTAGTGCGCAGTAATCCACTTGATCTGAAAAGTTTTGTGCTAAAGAAAGGAAGGACAAATATGAATAAAAGAAGTGAGATTTGAACGTTTTGTGCTCTAAGAAAGGTAAAAGTGGAATTTTTTGAAGAAGAGAGGTCAGATCTGCAGAAAAGAAGTAAGATCTGTAAACTCTGTACTCTAATAAAGGTAAGAATAGTTAAAAGGTCTTATATCTGGAAGTTTTATGCTCTAAAGAAGTAAAATAAGTGAAATTTTTTGTTTCTAGAGTATGGATCTAGGTATGTTTGATAGATTTTGTCTTGGTTTGAAAACTAGGGCTCTGATAGATGAAAGAAAGCTTGATATGAATATATATGATAAGAATAGTGATATATATGTTATACCTATGCATAGAAATAATGTTTGGACTAACAAATGGATGCAGGATTCTAGAAAGATTTTTTTGCAGACTAGCTACCATGATCCTAGTGCGCAGTATAGAAGAAGTTGGGGATCATTTAAAAGGAAGAGAGGATTAACCTTATGTTACAGTTGCAGAAGACTGGAACATCTAGATAAGGAATTCCCTGGTGGAATACCTAGTTGCCTTTGTTGCAAATCTTTGGACCATGAAGTATTGGATTGCGCTAGAATGATTGCTAAGCTTGAAAGAATGAATCTGAATGAAGAAAACCCTAATGCAGATCCAGAAATAGTAGAACCCCAACAATAATCAGAGAAGGTATTGCTGCATATGAAAGACACCTTGAATGATCACTGACATGTTAGGCTACCAGATATCTTTAAAGAAAAATAATGCATTGAATAAAGAATATGAGACTTCGACATTGACTCTATCCTTGATGAAGAAACACTAGTGAACATTCTGCCAGAAAGAACTTGGAAAGCCTGATATGACCCCTTCATTAGGAGGAATAGGACTATTCAGACGAAAACTGGTGAACCTGTGTGGAAGGCTCACTCAGATATCTATGAATGTCAATGGAACTTCGACATAAGAAGATTTTGAGATTATCAAGTTTATTGAGGATAGCGCCCCGTTTACTATGTTACTTGGAAAACCTTGGATTGAGAGAGATCAAGCCAAAAATAAGGAAGAAGAAAAGGTATTACAACAACAGAGACAAGATCTAAAAAATTTCATAACTAGAAGGATCACATAGTTGATTGAAGAGCAGGAGAACAAATCAAATCTATTTGACACTAGAAGCCCGGATATCAAAACTGCAAGAACATTAGAGGACTCACAGAAGATTGAAGTATCTGTCTCAGATATAAAAGAAGTACTACCCATGAGTCTCAGGAAAGATTCTTGGCAGCATGAAGTGACTATGTCCAAGGAAAATAAGAATTAGAATGAGAAAAGAACCACCAAGACGAAGCTCATGGGGAAGAAGGCTAGAATGCTGAGTAAGAAGAAGGCTAAGATTGAAAGGTTACAACATGTTCTCGAGGGTACCTTGCAGAAGGAAAGCTTGCATAATTTGAACTTCTTTGAGATATCAGAACAACAACATAGGCCACTTCGCCATGGTGAAGCAATATAGCCGTTAGAGGCCAATATACCCGTTCGAGTGCCGCTTCGAACGGATTGAAAAGAATTGATGGCTCACCACCAGACCATTAGATCACGCCATAACGAACTGAACACAAATTAATGAGGCTCATACTTGTTACAAAGAAAACCGTTGCCAAAATCGCTTATTTATCTTGTTGCGCTATGACTGAAGAACACTTTTGCCAACTGAGAATTTGAAGCCCGAAGACTAGCAAGTGTATACAATGATCATCGTGCCCTCGGTGTTCATTCCTGAGTAGTGTCTGAGATCATTGTGACCCCGATAATTTATCCCAAGCGCGTATGTCCGAAGAGATTAGCATACTTGAAGAATCTGTGAAGGAAGTACTTGCTGATCTCAGGACTGAGAAAATCATGTCGGAAAGAAGGATGTCTCACTGTGGATCAGACCTTGATCAATTGGATCACAAGGCTGAGCATGCAGGGCCCTGACCCACAAGATTTTTACCCTGGAAAGACCTCAGATCGAGAATTAGTGCATAGAATAAAAGAGACTTATGGCAATGTCGAGAAGGGCATGCGAGGTTACAAGGTAACCTCTATACAGAATGGTGTAGTGCGCCTCGCATGTCAGCTGATCGTAGGAAAGATAGTTTGCAAGAACCGACCCAACCAAGTGATTGGATTCATAGTTGACCTTGCAAGAAAGTGCATGGAGGGACTACAAATGAATTGTGCGCAGTACCTTGTAAACCAGCTGGAGCTTGATTACAGAGAAGCGCAAGACCAAGGGCATGATTTCCACTTTAGCTGGCTTCTCATCCTAATCACATTCATTGCATGGGAAATGCTGAAAGGTGCAACCTTCCCCGACATCGAGCCCTTCGAACCTATGTCTGTGAAGTTCTGTACGCTATGGTACTCTAATGATATGAACAAGCAGTGGCAGTCCAATGCCATCTTCCATATGTACTGCAACCATTTGAAACAAGCCATCCAGTCCAAGCCCCGGATAACCCCAAATACCCTCCACAAGTTTCGGCCCTTAATGAAGTTCAGCGCAGACCACCACTTCATTTATATAACAACGTGTGCTAATAAGCTCAAGCAATAGTTACAATCATATTACAAGCTAACAGAGGAAGACTTAGAAGAAATCACTAAGGAATGGTCGACAAACCTCCTTATTCCATCCAACCCTATGGAGTTGTCCGATGTAGATAGCCCAGAAGTTGCACAGGATACACTCGGGCCAAGCAAGACGAAGAAGACTGAAGAGGTTCATGATGTAGACAACACATCTGTGAGGACTGCATCCATTTCACCAGATGAAGGGGGTGATGGCGAAGAGATCAAAGGTGTAGAAATTGAACAACAGAAAGGCGAAGTACCACCGCCTAGGGACGAAGAGGACTCGTCGAAGAAAAGGAAGGTTTCACCTTTGAAATCCTGCTCCTGGAAGAAACCTAGAACCCCTGTAACCAAGATGCAAACTACCCTCACATTGGATGATTTTAATTTCATCATTGCAGCTGTGAACGATGCTTCACAGGAGGTATTAGAGAAGCAGGAGGTGAAGCAGGAGCAGATGTATAATCGCATCGATATTGAGCTCCAAAGAGTGCAACAGGAACTCCATTCTAGTCGTCCAGTCTCCACTACGCCTCTGACAACAGGAACAGTAGAACCAGGATATGAGACAACCCAATTGCACCAGATCGTCGATAAAGTTGAAGCTCGCCTTCGACAAGCTCAGGAAGAGACAACACAAGCCATCTAGGCTTTGACACAGGTACATGGAGTACTTGTCGAGCAACACATTGCTGTTGAACGAGAAAAACTTTCTCTTCAAGCACAGTGGGACAACAAGAAAGCAGAGCTACATTAGAGTAAGGAGAAGTTGATCGCAGAGCATCTAGAAGTAAAGGAACTGGTCAACAGAGAACTTCTCTCTGTGACCGTCATAGAAGTGAAAGCCAAAGAATGAATTTCGTAGCAGGTGGCACAACTCGAAGAAGTGATCCAGCAGCTTCAGCAGAGCATCGCAGACCTGGAACTTCGTACTGTGCTCGAGACCCCTCAAGAAATCAGAGACCTAAGAGAGGCAACTACTCGCAGCGCAGTTGGAAGAATGAAATCTCTTACCTTGGAGTGCAAGCAGCTGAGCTCTAGGAGTGCTCAGACGTATGAAAACCTCATAGAGAATCCAGAGTTACAAGCATTGGAGTCGCAGCTCCAAGAAGCGAAGCAACATTCAGATATGTTACAGGCGCAACTAGAGGCCTTGTCACCAGTCGAAAGAATGAAGAGGTTTTCAGAGCAACGCATGACCCAGAAACAGATCCACACAATTTATACCAAAGTGATGGAAGTCTCTTAACAACTTCAACCAATGCAAGAGAAGGCATGCCAACTATTCACTGAAGTTGAAATACAAGGAGTAGAACTTGAAAAAGTTGTGACTGCAGCAGAACAACGCCTAGAAGGACCAGTCAATGATGCACTCATTCAGGAGTTCACTGAGCAAGAAGCAGTAGCATTATAGTAGGTCGAAGCAGCTCGAGGCATTCGAGGCGAAATTGCTCAGATCAGAGTGACTCGTGACGAGTCACAGGTGAGTGTTGGGGGCCTATTAGCTCTTGACCAAGTTTTGAAGTTACTTGGTCATATTTGACCATTTTTGGGACTTCGACAACCTGTTGAATATGGAGCGTCAGATGAAGCAGAGATCAAGGGATCTTGATCCACTTTTAGGTCCCTTTTTGGGTTTTGGGAATATGTAATGGGAAAGGGATGTCGGCCTATGGGTTTACCCACGCTTAGGCCCATTTTGTATGTATAAATAGACATATAGGCATCTAGTAGAGAGAGACGGATGGTATTGTATCTATGTGATATAGGCTAAGTGCCAGGAAGGAATCTGTGTGATCGAGAGCTTTGTGCATTCTATATAGACTTTCAGAGCTTAGTGCAAGTCCCTGTGTGAAGATATAAAAGGATTTGTGCTGAAAGGCAAGGAAGAAGGATCTAGTGGGCTGCGCAGATCTTCTGTCCTGTGCAAAGTAAGGGTTTCTACGGCTTTGTGCTTGTAATTGATTAGTCGACGATAATATAGAAGAAGAGTTGGTGGACG
>SNQJ01S0193637.1:12033-28327 GCA_010110895.2 Picea sitchensis
GCCGATGGTTTTCTATTTCCGGTTAAGGAATTAGGGTTTTGGACTAATCCAGGTCATTGGGTTAGGGTTTTGGATGCCGCTGGCTCCTATATGTATATTGTATTGTAAACAATGTAAAAAATTGTATGAATATAATATATGCTGGTTTTCCCGGTTTGGGTTTCCAGGTGAAAAATCTCTGTGTAATGTTTGTATTTGCTATTGTATCTTTTCTGTTCTTTTCTGAATATCAGTTTGCAGTAGATACTGTACAAGGTTAGAATTTACAAATCTCTTATTCTGTCATTCTTCTTTAAACAAATCTGAGTGAAATTAGTGAGAAGGGTATGATACGTGACTCGGGGAGCGAACATAGTTAGGAACGTTCTTTCGAGATCATCGAATGAACCATTTGATCTAATAGGAAATGTTGTATACCATTCATAGGCTTGGCCTGATAAGTTTTGGAGAAACAACTTTACCATTACATCGTCAAATTCCACAAGATGAAAGTCACAAACATACATGAACAAATCAACATGTATTTTATCATCAATTGTTCCATCTCTAGAAAATTCTTTTAAAGTACCTTTAGGAAGGATTGGGAGCTCGTGTTGTTCGCCTTGCAGGTCAAGAGGAGAATCTCTTATTCTTCTAGGGTTTATGAACCTTCATCTTTCTTCACGTCTTCTTTCCTTATGTATTTCTTCATGTGGTTCTTCACATCTTTCTTCATGTGATTCTTCACACCTTTCTTCATTTCTTTCTACCATGTCCAAAAGCTTCTCCTTTTTGTCAAGAATACATTTTTCACTTTCTGAAGTATGCAGTTGATTACTTTAACTTCTAGTGATTGGTCCTTTGTATTAATCCATCTTCAATTCCAGCCTTGTTCTTTTTCTCTTCGAGCTCGTCTCTCGTTTATTCGTTCTTGTCTTTCGTCTCTCCTTTGTCTTCGAAGAATTTCTCTTTCTTCTTCTTGAACCAGAGTTTTCCAAGACCTTTCTAATTATTCTCTAGTTTTGGTTGTTGTTATTGCAATATTATATAGATGATGAAGAATACTTCGTTGATTATTTAATCCAATTTCTAATTGGGGCCGGTTAGCTTGAGGAAAATTCATGTAATTTTAGGATGCTAAACCAGATCCAAATCTTTCAGTTGGTTCCCCAGTATGGTCACCAAAAATGTTGATGCGTTAATCTACAAGGATCAAAATGGAAACCTCACGAGGATATGAATCCTCCTACATTTTTATAGAGGTCGTACTCCTCTCTGTCTTATGGTATTCTTTAATAAATTTAGATCAAAAAATAATATAGGACCTTAATATAGTCCAATATTTATGCTCAAAGAAAGATAAAAACATTGAAATATAAGAGATTTATTTTAAAAGGATTCCTGAGAAAGGACTAGGAACCTCACAAATCACACATCATAGAAAATAAACACAATTTCCTCACATCCATCATAGTGAAAATAAAGATTTATGATCACACATAAAAATAAAAGAAGATGGTATAGACACATAAGATAAATTTTATAGAGTAAATACTTGCATATCTCAAAAGAAGATTATGATGAATCAATTTGAAATACTTTATAATCAATGCTCATAGTTATAAAATACACTCAAAATTGATCATGATTGAGTTCTCTTGGGATTTATCAAAAGTAATGAAGTTTGTTACAAAGATTTGAAATTTAAAGGAGTTTGTCCAAAGGACTAGGATTGGGGCTCCCATGGACCATAAAGAAAACATATACAAGAAGGTAGAACAAAGAGACAATAAGGTGGGTGAATGTTGAGAACCAAAATATGGAAACAAAACAAAGAGAAAGTTATCAGAATTCGATTAAACTTTTCTATTCAAAGAATAAGAATAATTGGATGAATATTGATAAAGAAAGAAGAATGTGATCAGTATGGACTTACTATGATGGTATATCCTCCTTTATCTACTTCTTGTTGCTTCCTTTATATTCTTGTTGGTTGCGGTTGGATTACCGGTCATAACTTCCTCTACTAGAATCTCAGAAATCTTGGAGATTGAAGTATTTAACCATTCTTGAATAAAGTCCCTTAATGGAGTAACGATTACTTCTTTCTTTATCTTAATATTAAATAGATCCTTTTCAATTTCCCTAAGATCAACAAACAAATTTTGTAATATATTTTCAATGTATTCATTCTTATTTGTATATTTGAAAATCCAACTATCAATGTCATCATGTGTGAATTCCATCATATTGTCGAACATTTCATCCAATTTCCTTTTTAGTCCTTCAATATGCTCTTCAAAATCCTATCAAATCATGAGCATGGAGTTTGAAAGATACTTAGGGTCCGCGACTTCAATGGTAGTTCCAACAATGTCTAGATCAAGGATTTTTAAGTATGCTTCAGTTTTCCTCCTCGATAAGTCAGTCAATTGGGATATTATACCTTTTAATACATTAATTCGTTATATCTAGTAAGATTTCAATTGTTTGATGTGGCTTAGAGACGGTATATTTTCATGCTTTCTCGTCTGCTCTGTCATTGTCACAACTCTAGTTGTGAACATCACAACTCCATCAGTATAGAACCCTTCATCATTTTTTAAGTCTAAATTTAAATACTCCTTGGTGTTTTGAATTCTTAAGCCAAGAGAAGTGAAACTCTTTGACATATCCCATATTTATACAATTAATGACATCCTCTTTTTAATATTCTGTTCAAAAAAATGTTGGGTGGTCGTGATTAAAATGGAAATTCATTTGACCCTCGAACTTGATTCTAGGTTTTCTGGAATACCCTTTCCAGGATGAATCATGGCAACAGGAGAAGCCATAATAGGTGGAGTCATGAGGGTTGCCTCCAATTCTTTGATTCTTTCTTTCAACTAGGTGTTCTTTTCTTCCATGTGTGTGATTGAAACTTCAAGGGTGTCTCCTGTAACTCTGTGAATGGATGATAATTTTGAAGGTAACATATCCTGTGTGTCAATGGTGGTCCGTAGCTTACCACTCTTACTTTTTCTAGTTCTTTCAAAAACTAATTTTTTAGACTCCTTATCAAAAGATGCATTTTGTACAGCAAATGTCTCCTCATCAGAAAAAATTTCATCGTGGATCATGAGTGCTAAGAAAGACTGTACATTTTCTCGAGTTGATACTTCAACATCTGGAAAAGTAATGCTTTCAATATCCACATCTAGGTCCATGTTATCCAATAATAATTCATATTCTTGAGCATGTGTCTCATCCCCTTTCTGTTGTGAACTGGTTCTTTTTCTTTTGACCTTCAGTTTATGGGGATTTTTTAGGTTACCTTTAGGAGGGTTCCTATCTTCATCATCCCCGGAATTAGTGCTCTGGATTTTTCTTACAAGGGATGTTCTTGTTTGTGGATTCTCCTTTGGCAAGGCACTCCTCCTAGAGACAACTGGTGATTGATAACTTTGGCAAGGCACTCCTCCTAGAGACAGTGGGTGAGGTTCTACCTCTTTACTTATGATGCTTTTTTGTGCTTATGGCAGTTTCTATGTATTCTGAATTTATGTTGGCTTCTTGGTCACTCGGATGGTGACTTTCATTTTCTTCTTCTTTAATAATGGTTGATTTTAAAAATGCAGGTCCAATCCCAACTGAAAGAAAGTGATTATAAAAATGGTGGTTTGGGTCAAAACCCTTGATTTCTTTTGCAAATTTTAGGTCAGATTTATCGAAATAAGAAGCATATTCATCAATTTTGGAAATTCCCCGGAGAAGAATTTCGTCGACTTTCCATGGAAGAGGTATGAAATGATTTTTCTTTTTCTCAGACAATATATGAAACCAGAATTTATATTGTCGGGCTATTTCGATGAAAAACAGTTTGTCAGATATATAATAGGGAAGGAAAATGGTTTTCTCAACAGAGCAGAAAACCCTGATAATATTATAATTGTCCATTTTTTCTAGAACTCCTCTTCCCTTCAGAAAATATGCAGATTCCAATGACAATTGGGATGTATCTTACCCAAATAATAGTTTCTTGAATTTAGATACGAAATCTGAATACACATCATAAAAATGAAGGCCAACTCTTTGCTTCCATAAAGCTTAGTACCACATAGTTACAGGGTTGACTTTTATTTTAATTCTTTGGGAAATGTTTAAGCCCTCAAAAGTATGACAATATGTAATGGAAAATATCAAATAAGATGACATGTAAAATCTTTTATCAGACTTGAAATTACTGAGTTGTGTAGTGATTTCATTTGAGATTATCTTCACCCAAAAATAGATAGCATTTTCATGCACAACGAAATGTAATATGTACAATGTCAATCGAGGAATTGTTTCTGTAGAATCATGGCCAACAATTTGAGTAAATAACCAAGCAATTTCCTTATAAGGATCCTTTAAAGAGCTCACCTGAATTCTTGATATGTCTTCAGACATTGTGGAAGGGTCATGCAAATATTCTCAGAGAATCTCCAATCCATTATTCTTTCTTTTCAGGAAGTTTCTCGCTTCTTGTCCTTTGTAGACCAGGTTTGGCTCTGGTAATTTCAGCATTTCTATAACTATTTAAGGTTCTAACGAATAAGAGAACTATTGTGCAATGCAATAACTATTTTGTTATAAATGAGATTATCAACACACCAGGTGACGATGTCCTTGCACTCGAAGACTTCTAGAACACACCTGGAAAGAACTATTCATGACGTCCATGCTTTGTTGTTTTTTCTATCCAACAATTTAGCGTAATACCAGTAGGAGCGCGACCAATGATAATTTTTATCTTCTCTAGCAAAGAGGTTTAGGGTGTCCCCACAGAATGATTTCTTTCTCATGGCTATCCCAGTGAAGCTTGCCAACTTTTCTTGAGCTATTATTTTTGCACAGTGAAATGAACTTGAGCTAGATTTCTTTTATGAAAACAATAAATCAAAATAACTATTAGTGGCCTTGGTAATAGCATTATTAATTAACGACCACCTTAATAATAAATTTGGTATTTGGGTCCGTAGGGACAACAATAAATGTAACATCGAACAATGTGAAGGGACAGGTAATAGAGAGGCATAGGGGTTGGTGACGCATATGAAAAGGGAGATATGAAAGTATGAAGGTCCACAAGTTCGAAAGTATGGAATGGCTAAGTAACAAAAAGTGTCAGGAAAACAATGGAGAGAGTGGAAGTATATCATGTAGGTCCGCAAGTAAAAAATTCTGAAAGTCTAAGGCATAAAATAACTCTAAGTGTTGAGCAGACTTATGCTTAGTTGAATGGAGGAATACAAGTGCGACAGTCTGCGGGTCTTAAGGTCCGCAAACGTGAAAATGGTTAAGTATAGTAACCACGAAAAGGAAAAAGAAGGGATAAAATAAAATGGGAAAAGGGAAAAACTAGAAGGGGGGAAGAAAGGGTATTAAAAGAGGTGGGAAAATAGAATAAGGGAGGGGAAAAAGAAAAGTACAAAAAGTGTTCAATAGTCACCTCTGGAACCACATGTTCCATCAAATCCTAGCCTTGAAAATATGGCATCAATGCTAGAAGGTGATGTCATAGGCCTCCAAAGGCCACGTAGAAGGGTGAAATCTCATCCTTAAGTGAGGCCAAGGTGCCTCCAAAAGAAATGTCCTCCATCCTCTTTGAAAAAATCCTTTGGGGTGCATTTCCCAGCTTGTGGGCTTCAACCCATGTATGTGGAAAAATGACCAACCTACTCAAAACCAATCCCATTTTTCCATTGTCCAAGGTCCTGAGGATGTGAGAGCCAACATATCAGGGTGGTGAGTCACACATGCCAAATACTGAAATAAAGCACAACATCGTAAGTACAAGCCAAGGTTTCCCTCAAATAACCATGTCAAGGGAATTTAAAACAAAATAGAAAATAATACAAAGTAAAACAATGTTCACAAGACACATTAGTCCTTAAATAATGCAAAGTAAGTTGATGCCTAAAATACAAGACATGTAAAAAAATCACCCCAGTATCCCCTTTAAGTATCACCCAATCCCAAGACCTTGTGAGGGTTACCAAGTTTAAGTTTGGGAGGGCCTTCATCCAACCTTATTAGGTGTGCCGCCTAGAAAGGAAATAAATACCCTAGGTAGAGGGATAGGTCCTGAGAGTGACAAGGGAAAGTAAAACCTCATCAAGAGTAAGTGTGAAGATGTTATGGTTTAGGGCTTCCTTCATGGCTTAATATGGTGTCCATCTCTATGAGTGCTTTTGTTGAGGGTGCGATTTCTCTTGAGTTACCCAATATTTGCATGCTATTTTTCCCAGGCCCCTTTATTAGCCATCTTTCCAATCCCTGCTTTCTTCATATTATATTTTCTAGTCCCATTTAAAAGGTTTCAAGCTTTAGAATTGAAATTTGGGACCAAGGCAAGAACTGAATGAGTAGAGATCAAGTTGGACCAAATTTTGGTGGTCCTTATTTGTTATGTTCACTTTCTTTTTAGCATTATTTTCTTATTATTTTATAGTAGTTGCAATCTACCTTCGAGCCATTAGCCCCTTTATCATGAGAGCTTGGAACATAGATGAAGTTTAGGATATGTGAAAGGTTTCATGATGGAAAATGTTAAGTATGGTCGAGAGCAGAACATTACCCTTCAGAGGGCACCCCAGTATTACCCCCTTTCCTTGGGCAGTGACAACACGATATTAGGGCATCGAAGCTAACAACCAAGGTGAAACAAGAAAACCAAGACAATTTCTCAAGCAAGTTATCCACTATCCAACTTCAACCAATGATCCTTGTACACATGCCCAATAATTAAGAAAAACACTTTGCATTAAAAAAAGGACTAATCATACCTCATGGTAATGTTGGCTTACCATGCCCCATACCGTGGGTTTCTTGAATGTGACGAGACTTGGTTGATTTTTGTTCGGAGGAAAATCAGGGGGGTTGTTGGGCTATCATCTATGGACATGTTGATCATCATCATCATGGTGTAGATCATGCTCTCCATTGCAGTCCTCGAGACATGATCTCCTCTAGTTATCCCTAAGCATGGGGTTAACATACCCCAAAAAGTCTAGATCCCATTTTTCAAAAGGCTCAATGAGTACCTATGGCTGCAAAGGAATATCGTCATATTATACTAAGAAGCCCATTTTTTAATAGTTATCGCATCTTCGAATGTAATTTTTGGCATCTCTAAAACTAGTAATTCAATAATACCTCGAATGAAGGAATTTGTAGGTGATTCTCTTATCAACGAAGTTCCCTCTGCATGTCTCTTCATCATAGGATTTCAATATATAAAACAATTCATCTTCATGTACACACCTTCTAATGATCAGGCCTAGTCTTGTACGGAAGTGATCTCCTCCAATCCATGAATAGTAGGCACTTGGTATGACGATCTTCTATTTTTCTCTGGATGAAAGATGTTGTGGAAATATTCCTATATCCAAACAGTTAGACACATATGAAAACAAATGAGACTTAGTAGATATCTCAAACAAATTATCATCAAGAAAATTACCATCTATAGGAGTTACTTGACCTTCATTATGAATTCTAGAAAGAAAGTCTGCAACTAGATTTTCCTTCCCAGGGTCTATCTAAAATATTAATATTCAACTTCTACAACAAAAAAATCCATCTATTTATTATACCATTGGTTATTGGTTTGTTCATAAGGTACCTAATTCCACAATGGTATGTATGGATGAAAACCTTATACCCATTGATATAACGTCTGAATTTGTTGATTTCATGCACAACCTCTAAAAGTTATTTTTCTGTTACTATATAATTTAATTCAACAGGTATTAGGGTTTTATTAATAAACTGAATTACATAAGAAAATGGATTCTCCTTCTGCTCTAATACTTCTCCAAGATATGTGTCGGAAGAATCTATTGAGATGTGAAAGGGAAGAGACCAATTCCCCCCCCTCAAAATTGGTGCTTTAGAAAGATTATCTTTTAATGTCTCGAAAGCAATTTGACAATGATCATCCTAATGAAAATTAGCATCCTTAGTAAGCAATTTTAACAAAGGAGAAACCATTCTTGTAAAATTTTCTATGAAGCATATATAATTGTTAAGCCCTAATATTGGCTCATTACCCCTTAATTGGGGCATATTAGATTAGTAATGCTATTTTATTTATGTCGGCTTTAGGCCATTAGTTGTAATTTAGATTAGTAATGTTATTTTAATTATGTCGGCTTTAGGCCAGGTATAGCCATTTAGGCCATTGTTGTAGTATATATAAGTCTCCCTATATATACCAAGGAGACATTTTTCATTCTGAATCATCTTATTGCTTGGGCATTTAGAATTGGGGTGGGAGGGTTTTATGAAAGGGGAAACAGTATCTAAAATTATCTCTTTTTCAAGTTGAGTGCACTCACAGGGTTCATATGCTATGTGATGTTTGGTTCCAACATATGGTATGAACAAAGGTCTTGGGGTTTTCTCTGCTACATCTGAGACAGTGGCATTTTATTCTCTTTTTTCTACAAGCGTTTCCGAGGAAGGGGCAGCTTGGAGATTATTTAGTAAGGCTGTGATCCAAGGTACGTTGGGTTCAAAATTTCAAGTATCTCCTGGGAAGGGGCTAAAAATTTGGTAGTTCTTAAATTCCACTTGGCACGTCCAGTTTTGATGGGATTTTGTGGCATTGCCAGAGAAGAAATAGAGGAGAATTACATGAGAGAAAGTTCCTTACGGAAAGGACTGAAGTGGGAGATACAACATAAGAAGTATTGTCACAGCATGACACCTCAAAATCAAGGTTCAAGTGATGCTGGCCAACATGCCACCCAAAGGGAACTTATACACCAAATAAGCCTCAGGAAAATCCTACTTGGACTCTTGGTAGAATTGAAATACATTAGGGACATAAATGAACTACCTACAAAAATAAGATGGATTCAATGGGAAGCTAAGTTTATGGATTCAATAGAAGCTAATTTGGATACTAATATGGATTCAATGGAAGCTAAGTTGGATACTAAGATGGATTCAAGTGGGAAGCTAAGATCATGGAGTAATGAAAAATTTCATAGAGAAGACACCCAAAGTGAAAATTCATCCCATGGAGATTCATGATGGACAAAGGAAGGTGAATCAGAATGGCGAAGGCAACTTTGGTTTGAAGACCAGCCAGGTTCCTAAGATTGATATGAGGAAATTTGATGGAAGGACCCAATCACATGGATACTTCAAATGGAGCAATTCTTTGATCTCCATAATGCCACATACACAAAGGTCTGAATTGCTTCTTTATATTTAGAACCTAATCCAATTGTTTGGTATTGGTGGTTCTGCATAAATCCTCGTCCACTTGGACAATTTTCTGAGGAAGAAATGATAGCACACTATGAGGGATACAAGGAGCAATACCTTCTTTAGCCAGTAAATCTCAAGCAAAGAGGTTATGTTCAGAGCACATTGAGAACTTCCAAAGGTTGAATATAAAAGGTAACCCGATATTCAGGATGAGCACTTGATTGATGTATTCATAGGGAGCTTTAAGGATAACATTCCAACATGAGGTTGTAGCACAGAGACCCAAATCATTGGAGAATGCATTTAAGGTGGCAAAAGAATGTTGTAGAAAGTAAAAATATGACTATGGCTAGAGGGGACCTATCCTAGCATCTATAGATAGAACAGATTCTCCTTCTCCTAAAACACCTCAACCTACAAGGTTGACACCTCAACAATTGGAGGAAAGAAAAGAAAAAGGTTTATGCTTTAATTTTGGCATGACAAGTAGTAAGGGACATAAGTGTGGGTGATAAGAAATTATTCTACATATATTGTAGGGAGAAGAGAAGAATTAAAGAACCATCTCAAGAGATGAAAGCATTAGAATCAATTTAGATGCGAGAGTTGACTCCCGATGTCGTGTAATGCATTGGACAGGTGGCATTTCCTCCAAACCCTCAAGATCGAAGGATACATGAAAGAAAAGGTAATAGTCCTAATTGATTACGACAGTACTCATAATTTCATTCAACATGAAATTAGCCAAGATCTCAATTTCTTTGTATATCCATTTTGAGTTTCAAGTAATGATTGCGGATGGAGGAACTATCAATTGCTTTCGGGAAAATGCAATAAGATCAATCTTACTATGAGGGGAATATGTAATGAATAGTCAAAATATTGCTATACCCATGGCTCGCTGCGGATGGTACTAGGAATCAATGGATTTACAATCATTAGAGACGATGGCTTTTAATTTTCAAGAACTTTTCATGAAATTTTTCATTTGGAAGGAAAAGAAATTGAGTTAAGGGTATCCTGGGGAGCCCGTGGAGTGATAAGATCTAATGGCATGATAAATTTATTGAAAAAGGGGCATAAAGGGATTATTGCACAACTATGCTCACTAGATGTTCAAACATCTAAGCCATCTATTCCTCAAGATCTCCAAAGGATCATTTATAAGCATTCCAAAGTATTTGGGAATATTCCCAAGTCTCCCCACCCACTCGAAATCCTTGATCATGAAATTCACCTAATTCACAGGGTGTTCCTCCTAACTTGTCAGTCTCTGAGGATACCCTGCATTTCGAGGAAAGAGTGAAGTGTATGTTTGAAGAAATGTTAGAGGTTGGTATTATTAGACTAATAAGTTCTTACTCTGCACAGTGGTAATGGTATTCCAAGAAAGATGGCTCATAAGTATGTGTCCAGTTATAGAGAGCTCAACAAGATCACTATTAAAGATAAGTTCCATTCACAAGTGATTGATGGTGTGTTAAGATGAATTACATGGAGCAATCTATTTCACAAAATTGGATCTCCATTCATGGTATCATCGGATCAGAATGAAGGAAGAAGATATCCCAAAACAACATTCGAACTCATGAAGGCCATTATGAATTTTTGGTCGCTTGTACTTACAAATGCACCTTCCATTCAAGGGTTGATGGTGCAATTTTCAAGCCCTTTCCTTGAAAATTTGTGTTAGTATTTTTGATGATATGCTAATCTATAGCAAATCTTGGGAGGATCATGGTACTAACTTATGTTTACAAAGGTGCTACAACTACTAAAGGAGCAACAACTATATACTAAACCATCCAAATGTTTCTTTGAATTAAAATTCAAGTGTTGGGTCATATTGTATCTCATGAAGGTCTCAAGGTAGACCCTAACAAGATTAAGGCCATGATGAATTTGGACGATTCTTAAAACATTAAAAAATCTTAGAGAGTTTTTGGGTTTAGCAGATTTTCACCGCTTAAAGTTTGTTGAACTATGGAAGAATAGCGGCACCTTTAGCAGCACTAACTAAGAAGGATGCATTTTCATGGACTCGAGAGGCAACTAAAACTTTTGAGCAACATAAAGAGGTGATGTGAATGCAGCTCTGTCTTGACCTCGAGACACAAAAACCTTTATTGTGGAATGGAAGTACTTTCGGGGAAATGGAATTGGTGTCCTAATGCAAGAAGGAGGAGGCCCCACGGATTTTTGAAAGTCGACCACCACTCAAGGGAAGAGACACAAACCCATTTATGAGAGGAAATGATGGCAATACTACATGCATTGAAAAAATGGCATCCTTACCTAATAGGTAGGCACTTCAAGGTCCAAAGCAGATCATGATAGTCTTAAATTGTTCTTGGAACAAAGACTATCTTCATTTTTGTTGTTCTTATGAACAACAAAAATGGGTAACAAGATACTGGGTTATGATTTTAAAATCATCTATAAAAAGAGAGTGAAATGTTGTTGGAGATGCACTCTCAAGAAAGGATAAGAAGATGTTGAAGCCTTTCTTTGTGCTTCTTCGATCATCCAACCTGGGTGGATAATAGAAGCAAGGGATGAATGGAAAAATGTGAAAAGATGTGGACTCTCATTCAAAGGTTTACCAGGGGATTCGATTACATCGAGATACATTTACATGGAAAAATGATTACTATGGGTACAAAGGTAACTTATATTTATGTAAGAACTCCCAATTCAAACAAAGGTACTATTGGATTTTTCTCAATAGGAGGGCACCGAGATTTGAAAACCTACCATGATTGAAGGATTTTTTTTGGGATGGCATAAAACTGATGTTCAAAGGTTTGTGGCCAGAATGTGTGGTTTGATAACAAAATAAGGTGGAAACAATTAAGACCCCGAGGTCTTTTACAACCATTATCATCCCAAATTATTTGGGAGAAGGTTCCATGGATTTCATCAAGGGTTACCAAATTAAAAGGAAAAGAGTGTCATCATGGTGATTGTTGATAGACTAACCAAGTGTATGCACACTTTTGTGCACTCTCATCCCTTCAAAGCTAAAATGCAGTTCCCAAACATGGAGGCAGTTCAAAGCTACATGGTATCCAAGGTGTGTAGGTGTGAAGTCCCATATTACTTGGACATTTTTGGACAAAATTATTTTTCTTGTTTGGGTACTCAATTGGCTCATAGCTCATCCCTATATACTCAATCGATGGACAAGTGAGATAGTGAACAAATGTGTGAGGCTGCAACCCGTTTGTTTTGTCTCACGATAAACAAACACAATGGTTCAAATGGTTACCCTTGGCCGGGAATGGTGGTATAACACTTCCTTTCTACTTGCAACAAAAATGACACCATTATGGCACTTTATGGATACCACCCTCCTTCCATCACTTCTTCTCACAAATAAAATCTAAGGTTCAAGTAGTGGAAAGTCACATGAGAACAACAACAAATTCTCCAAATCTTAAAGGACAACTTGACCATGACGCGAGGAATGCATGAAACAACAAGCAAATCCAACATGCATTGGTGAAAGAAGTTTTGGTAGGGGATTGGGTATTTTTGAAACTACAATGCTGTGATTCCCTCAAGCAAGCCAGAAGGATAATGAATTATCATCGAAGTACTATGGCCCATATAAGGTGTTGCCAAATATTGCTTTTCACTAGCTGGAAAGTTGGAGTTGCCTGCATCTTCGAGTACACCTAGTTTTCCATGTTTCGGCATGCTAAAGAAGGTTATAGGTGTGAGATCCCGGTTAGACTATATTGGTAGAACTTGAGGAAGGAAAAATCATGTTAGAGCCTGAAGCCATCAGCGACCTGAGAATTAAGCCAGGCAGGGAATAGATCCATTTAAGAGTATCTCATTAAATGGAAACTATCGGTGAAGATTCCACTTGGGAAGATGAGTCTTTATCTGAGAAGCATCGAGTTACCCAAAGCGTTTGTGGACAACACTTGTCTCAAGGGGAGAGGGCATGTTAAGCCCCTAATGTGGCTCATTACCCCTTGGTGGGCATATTAGATTAGTAATGCTATTTTATTTATATTAGGCTTTAGGCCATTAGTTGTAATTTAGATTAGTAATGTTATTTTAATTATGTATTTTGGAGGCCATTATTTGTAATTATACCTCCTAGTCTCCTATACCTTAAGGAGACGACATAGGTGAATCATCTTGTACTTGAACATTTAAATTGGGGGTAGGGTTCCCAGAAGAGGCTTATCTAAAATTATCTCTTTTCAAGGCGTTGAGTACTTTCGAGGTTTCTATATGCTATATTGATGTTTGGTTCTTAACATGTAATTAGGTGATCCCTAGAAAAATTCTCACATCCCTTGGAAATATTGGAACTAGAAGCTTTGATAGGACTTCAATCTTTGTTGGATCAACTTGAATTTCTGCACAAGATAGAAATGAACAAGAACAATACCATTAGTTTGCAACATATGAAATTGTGCATCATTTAATGCAAGGTTAGTCTCTTGGAATCTTATCAAAATTTTCTCTAGATTCTTTAGTGCTTCATTGAAAGAATCACCATATAGAGAAAAATCATCCATGTAAACTTCAACGCAATCATGGATCAGATCGGAAAAAATAGTCAATTTCATTCTTTGGAACGTAGTGGGAGAATTACATAGTCCAAAGGAAAACACTATGTAAGAAAATGTCCCCCATGGACATGTTGTTGGAATATATTGAGAGTTGAATCCATAATAGAGCAATTATAATCATTTTTTAACCAAATAATCAAGTTTTATATCAATGTAGAATTATCATCAATAATGATCAATGAGCAAATGAACAATCATACACATACGGTACACAGTGTTTTACGTGGAAACCCAAAGCGAAGAAAACCATGAGAATGATTTTTCTTATATGTCTTGAAGAAGTACATTCATTGGAAACACCGACTTCCTTTGTTTTCCGGTACCAATTGTTGGAAGGAGGCTCAACCCCTAGTTTCTCAGGCTACAGCCTAGAGTGGCTCCAACTCTCACAATTCTGCAGCTTACAACCAAAGGGAGGCTACAATCCCCTATGTTCTCGGCTACAACCACCTATCCTTGCCCCATCCTATCTCCTTGAAATATAATTGTCAAATAAATTATGAAAGAGCTGCCACACTGTCACTGTTAGATATGCCACTATAAACCTATACCAATAAACTTGAACCATGCATCATCAATGCATCAACATGTACCTCAGCCTTTAATCAATTTGTACCATAAATAGGTGCATCAACCATGCATCAACTGGCCAAGCAACCTGTAATAAGCACGTACCATAAACAAGTGCATCAGCCATGTACCAAGTATGTACCAATCATGTGTCAGCTTCTCATCAAATTGACTCATAAGTATGTACCAACATCATCAACCATACACCTCATGTATGTGCCAACTCATCAACTACTTGTCTCAGCCATGTACTTAACATGTACCTCAACCAAAAATCCCCATCAATTCATCATCCAAATATGATTTGGCAACTTCTGTAGTAGACACGGTGTATATGATAACTTACTGCAAACCTTCCTTAACTTTAACAACAAGAGACTAGCATTTTCATCAAACTTTTCTTTAGTCTCCACATGCCTAGTTTTGGATTAGTCAACAACCCTAACTTGAAATAATCATAACTATGTACTGTAATGAACAAATATCTGAAAGTGCCTGATGTTCTTGATTAGTGTGTTTTGTGGAATTCCTCCCGGTGTCACTACTTGGGACCTCTTAGAAAGGAGTTATAACAAAATGGCAACCATAAACAAGTGCATCCAACCATGTACCAAGTATGTACCAATCATGTGTCAACTACTCATCAAATATGACTCATAAATATGTACCAACATCATCAACCATACACCTCATGTATGTGCCAACTCATCAACTACTTGTCTCAACCATGTACCCAACATGTACCTCAACCAAAATCCCCCATCAATTTCATCATCCAAATATGATTTGTAACTCTGTAGTAGACCTGGTGTATATGATAACTTACCTGCAAACCTTCCTTAACTTTAACAACAAGAGACTAGCATTTTCATCAAACTTTTCTTTAGTCTCACATGCCTAGTTTTGGATTAGTCAACAACCCTAACTTGAAATAATCATAACTATGTACCTGTAATGAATAAAGATCTGAAAATTATACACAATGTTCTTCAGTGTGTTTTATGGAATTCCTCCAGGTGTCACTACTTGGAACCTCTTAGAAAAGGAGTTATAACAAAAATGGCATACCTTGCTGAATTTTGGTTTATTCTAGAGAGCGACCTTGTAGAGCGTGCCCCACACAGAATATTTGTTGAATGGATCTGAAAATGTTACACAGAATACTAAATATTGTACTCTAACCAACACATTTTTTCTTATTGAATTTGGATCTGTTATGAAGAATTTATGACGTTTTTACCCGAAACACTTGTTTTAGACTAGTTTCGGGACTAGTCACAAACCCTATTTTCCATAGAGTGTAACTCCAAAAATACAACGACCCACAAGATGAATTTTTTACCAAAGATACTTGGATGTGTTTCCTCAATGGAATATCAATTTCACGGTTTGAATCATTCTATAAAAAAAATTATTGTGAAAATGGTGAGATGACCTGTAAACAACATACCTTAGAAAGCATCATCAAAAGAATTTATCCTCCCTTGAATTCCGGCCTTCTTTTCTTCACCTTCCCTCTGAAATTCGAATTAGATATCCTTTGGTTACCTTAGAAACCTATAGATATTCAATATTCTAAATTTTTATCTTAAATGAGAAAGCCTTGCCTCTTATTTATACTCTCCAAGTAGCTTCCTTAAAAACATTTTCTAGGTCACTTTGCCCACTTTCCTTATTTTAGGGTTAACCCACTTCTAGTTTCTCCATTAAATTTATTATTGAAATAATTTATTTTGTATTCACTTTGAATTATAATACACTCATCACTTTACTTTATTATTTACCTTCTAAAATCTCTTAAACCACTTTGACTACTTTGACCTTTTGGGGCTTCTAGATGACATATGATGACGCTCCAACTTCGTAAGGCCATAACTCTCAAACCGTGAGGAGTTATGCGACGTTCTACATAC
>SNQJ01S0193638.1:2807-15176 GCA_010110895.2 Picea sitchensis
CTAGAAGGAAGCACCAACTCCATAAATGTTCCAGCACCAACTGGATGGAAGCACCAACTTCCAGTCACACAGGCACCAACCTGTATAACAGAGAATACAATTTCTCCCTTGCACCACCCTGCCACCCTGGTTTCTCTGGATGCAACCAGATGGAAGCTACGACTCCCTTTGTTCAAGCACCCACTTGAACCTCTGAGGACAATAGTCCTCCCTGGCACCTCCCTACCACCCTGAAATATGAATCTTTGTTATTATGACTTATTACAGTGATATAAAGTTCTTCAATGGCTTACCAGTCTCATCACTGTCCTGCTACACTACGCTGCTATGTCTGCATCAGTGTCTTCTGCATACTCCTTGCACTTTCTGTTCTTTTTCCTTTTATACTCTCTACGCCATGTCCCTTCAATGCACCATTCCCCTTCTGTACATTTCTGTTGTTGCACTCTGCCTCCTCCTTCACACCTCAATCACACCCAACAACCCCCATTTCTTCTTTGTTCAGCATTCTTATAGTATCAATTCACCTTTTGCATGCAATCTGCTTCTTGATCTTGCATCCTCTCCACCCCCAATCTCCTCCACATCAGGGTGTTTTCTCCACTTCACTCTTCCACAGCTATCCCATCTCCTGTGTGCCATGTTATCTCTCTATGTTTTGCATCTCCTACTCATTGTGAGTGCTCTACCTAATCATCATGGCAACTCTTCAACTTCTCTGGCAGTTTCACCCACACATCCATCATCACTGGGTGTTATATCAAAATTCCTCAGCTTCTCTGGCAGTTGAGACTCTTCGTCTTCTCTGTCATAGATGAGCTCATCCTATGGCAGAAACCATCATTTGTTTCTAGCAGTTACACTGTGAAGTGCAAAAGTAGCCTTCTGATCTTATTCAAATTCATCTGCAATGTTGAATTGATTCACTGAATCTTGAGTTCATTTCCATTTCGCACTTCATCATTTCAAGATCCCCGTGGTAAATATTTCGTTACTCTCCATGTCCCAATCCCCAAAACTCAAAAATGGAGCTTGTCTGCACTAGCTCCTTCCTCCATCTTCCGCCGATGTGACCAATGGTTTTGACCACAGGCCGAGCCAAAACGTGTTTCACATTTTTGCATTTTAGCAATCCTGCTATGTGGCATCTCGACTCTCCAAGTCGCGATCTCTGAAACTCAAAAAGGAGCTTGCGGCTTCAAGATTTTCTATACAACTCTTTGACCATGTGACTATGAGAGGTGGTCGAGCGCTTATCCATATAGTGATTTTACGATTTCATTTTTCGACACTTTGATGTTCCTGTAGCGATGCGTTCTTGATGCTCCATGTCCCGATATCTGAATCTTTCAAATGGAGCTTGGTTGCACTAGCTCAGATCATTTCGACATTTCACATTTTGTCCTTTCACGATTTTGCATGTCACGAATTCTCATTGTGAGTTCGAGCGGTTAGGGAACCTCGTTCCTTTGACTTTGTAGTTGACGAAATGACGATCTATCGTCACATGTCCTATGGTCCCAATGATCCAGATCTTGTCATGAATTCGACACTTCATGGGCCTTCCTTGTGCCTGATTCTAGATTTTGGCGTTTCACATTTCCCCGCTTCAGGACTCTTGTGATGAAGAGTCTCGTCACTTGACTCTTCCAACTCCCAATATCCAAAGCTCTAAAATGGAGTTGGATCAATGATCCACACTCTAGATGATTAGACGGTCGAGATCTCTTCGTAATTTTTCACATCAAGATTTCTACATTCTTGACATGAGAGTTCTTGACAACTCCACCTCCCAGTCTGTGAAACTCTGAAATGGAGTCAGCTCAACTTTTCATCTTTTGGCACTTCACAACGTTAGGATTCCTGTCGTGAGAGTCCTTGACATCTCCAACTCTTGGTATCTGAACCTCTGATATGGAGTCTTTGACATTTCACGATTTCTCATTTCGCGACTTCGGGTTTTGTGACTTCAGGACTCATGTAGTAAGATTTCTTGACATCCCCAACTCCCGGTATCCAAAATCCTAGTATCTGAAACTGTCTCCTTATTTCAGGATTTTGGCATTTCGCATTTCCCAATTCCGGGACTCCTATGGTGAAGTGTTTTGACACTTCAAATCCCTGTATCTGAAATCCCGGTAGACGAAACTCCAAAATGGAGTCTGATCAACGCTTTGATCTTGTCTTTTGATCATTGTTGTTCTTCCTTTCCTACCTGTCTGTTGATCTTCCTTGTCTGCCTATTTTTCATCGTTGTTGTTGTTCTTGCCATCAATGACAAGCACGCTCTTCTTGTAAACATGCCAACAGAAGAATCCCGTGAACATTGCTCTCAGAATCAAATTGTTATTTTTGTTGTTATTCACATATCATTTCAGTGTTATTGTGGTGATTATTCTGGTTATATTGTTGTTATTCTGCCATTTCTAGCAATTTATTTATGTTTTGCATACTTTTTATATCTGGTATATTACAAGTGGTATCAGAGCACTTTCTTGGTAGAAATTGTGGGTAATTGTTTTTTTAGGGTAGAGACATATTCTGACGTCTTTAAGCCACAGAGATCTATCGTTACGTGCATAAACCCACGGTTGAGGGATTCACACATGCAGGAAATACAAGTGGTTCTTAAGCAAACATATGTTGGCCACCCTTGTAGCCCCTGTTGGTACCCATTCAAGTGGTAGCGCATCAGACAACACCTGTGTACAGATCAACCTAGATTTCCTGAAGCCCTCTTTAGATAAATCGATCGGTCTCCTGACTGCTATAGTTCAACCAAGAACAACACTCGGGAAGATACTCTCTAGTTCCTGGGTAGTCAGGTAGTACAACTAAGGGTATGTTCTATCCTCCTTAGTTAATTCCCTGAGATATTGGGTCGAGTACTACTATTGGACCTTGCACATATATCAGATAGTTATAGCACAGGGAAAACCCTTTTCTGTAGAACCCTTGAATACCTAACCCTTGGGGACCGAAACATAAACAAATTAAAACAGACAAGATCTATTATCGTGCAACTGTGTTCAGGTTGCCAAGTAAATACACATTTCTTTCTGGTTAATAATTTGGGCATTTCCTCTCTGTAGTATTCTTCAGACCATTATTTGATACCTATTCCATTGGATTCATCTCTTCCCCCTTATCACTTTCATCCATATCATTTTTNTTGACCCTACCCCCCTTTTCAACTCCCCCATCCTCATGGCCCATACCTGTAGCCAAGACTTGGTTGCTCACTTCAACACCTTGCAATCTAGTCTCATCGATACCTAACAAGAAGTAAAACAACTCAGTGCCAATTTCGTCGCCATCATTAATACAACCATACAGTCCTCAATGGAGGAAATCAAACAAGACCTCACCACCCAGCTTGAATCTGTCTTTTCATCACTCTGCACCAAACTGCATATCCCTACAAATCACCCTTCCTCTTCCTCACCTCCACATACTGAAGGTGACCATTCCTCTCATTCCCATAACTTTCAGCACCATCACTTTCAACATGACCTACACCTTCCGTGGGTGGATGTGACCAAATTTGATGGCTCAGACCCCACTAGTTGGGTAACCCAAATGGAACATTATTTCTCTTTATACGAAATTACAGATGAATTGGCCAAGCTACGGTATGGTGTTCTCCATCTAGATCAAGAACGTTGGCAATGGTGACAATGGAGAAAAAATTCTCGTCAAGGGTATATTTCTTGGACACACTTTGTGGCAGAGATTTATGAACGCTTTGACACTGACACCAACCATTTGGGTTGTATGAAAAGTTGAAACAATCAGGAACAGTGGAATACTTTATAGCTTCCTTTGAGCGCCTTTCTTTTCGGATAGAGGGCATGTCTGATGCCTTTTTCTGAGAATGTTTTATCAGTGTCCTCAAGGATGAGCTTCAGGCCCATGTCCTCATGGATCAGCCTCATAGTTGGGTGGAGGCTACTAAAAGAGATAAAGAAGCACAACAATTTGTATCTTCTCAAAATCGGAAACCCTCCTTTATCCCTCACCCTAAACCAGTAAATCCCACTACTCCCTCTGCTCCACTAAAGATCCAAAAATTGACTAGGGATGAAATGGCTAAATGCCAACTCAAAGGCCTTTGTTATAATTGTGAGGAACAAAAGTTGTTTATGGCCATCTATGAGGATATTTCGAAGAGGATATTGAAACTCCCCTTGTGTCTGAGGCACCTGAAACCCATGACATAACCCCTCCCTTAGACCCTCCTGAATTAAAACCAGTCATTTCCCTCAATGCTCTCACTGGCTTCTCTGCTCCCCAAACCCTCAAGATAATTGGTTACATCAAGCATCAAAAGGTCATCATTTTGGTTGATAGTGGAAGCATCCATAATTTTATTCATTGCCACATTTCCCAAGAAACTCATTGTTACATCCATGCCATCAATAATTTCCAAATCATGATTGCCAATGGTGGCTCCATGAAATGTTGAGGGCGTTGTGAAAATGTGGGTCTCCAAATTGGTGACTACCACCTGAAATCTCATATGTTTTCTATAGACATGGGAGAGTGTGACATTGTGTTTGGTGCAAACTGACTAAGGACTTTGGGTCCCATTCTCATGCATTTTAAAGAATTAACCATGCAATTTGACAAGGAAGGCCACCAATATAAGTTCCAAGGCATAATTGTGTTGGCAACGTAACATGATTTTGACTTTTTATATCATTAAATTGATCTACATAGCTGCCTAACCAGAGTCATTTGTCTTTATTATTCTTCATGATGCATTTTTGGAAACAACAATTGTAAGTTGTCTCTTTTTCCTATTATTATGTTTCATGCTTCTCTCATAATTGGAAGCATGAATACGAAGCATGAATAATTTGCGACTGTGTTACCTTTCTGTTCTAAAATGTTGTCAAAGGCAAGTTGTTCATACAGTTTATTAATGAAGTTAGTTCCTTGCCATGAAGAGTTACTCTCTGTGTTTCGATCCTTTCAACATCAAACATGCTTAGATATTGATGGTCACATTAATCAAAGGACCCCCACATTTATTTTTTTGGTATGGTTTGGTTTGGTTTTTGTCTTTACATTTCTTTTGCTAAGTCTTGGATTTTTCGACTCACCCAAACCTTGTGATAGAACCCACGATGCGCACACTGATTTTTCATTTTAATGTTTTGGTCCTAGACTCGTACTAGATGCAAAGGTGGCATTATGATTTGTAGGCAGACATCATTCCTGAGACTGCCCTTGGGCTTTTCAAACCCTCTTCACATGCGTTTCAATAAACACCCATCTAATCGTTATGAGTTTATGTTCATAAACCATTCACCATTGGAATGTCATGGGCTTAGGTTATGGCTCTGGACTGTCTTTGAAAACCCTCTTTGTGTGCTAGGTCTGATTCGTTACCTATTCATCCATCATGGCTCCTGTTGTGAGAGTTGAACCAAACAGACTTCAAACTCTTCTCTTATACGACGATGCCATAGGAGATTTGGAGAGAAGTGGCTAGCTTGTTTTCATTAGGAAGTTTCAGGGTTTCAATTTATAGGTTGCCCAAGATTTCGCTTTATCCTTTGATGGTTGTAGGGCTAAGGTAGGTTATGTGCAACTGGAGGTTACCGAGAATTTCTTAAGTCAAGCTACAGGACTCCCTGCAAGCCTTGAACTTTTACACTTTTGTTAGTAGAGTTTATTCTTGTTTGTTTTTCCTGCTGGAGACACGCTTTTGCGGGAGACATTATGAGAAAACCACTACGAATTAGAACAAACCCTTTAAAACCTATAATCAAAATGAGCCTTTTTATCTTCATCGCGGACCGTTTTTCCAAAACATGGACCATTGCAGATATATGCCTCGACCTTTGGAGGTAATTTTCTCATAATATTTGTGTCGGGTAAGATGAGCGTTTTATTTTATTTTATTCTATTACAGACCTTGCTATACTGCCCTTCCCACCTACTCAAGCCTATGCCTCAGCCTCCTACAACAAACCCTTTCTCGATCAAAAGGTTATAGAGAAGGCCCGTGAACAAATTATACATCCTAATGACTATCAAAAATTCAAATGAACCTACAGGCAATGTAGTGTTTAAAAACATGGAGATTGCAACAACCATTGTAAATTCCAAGATTTCATGATATGATTTGATTGCATGGTTACAGGTATGTTCTCTTAAATTAATAACATGTTTTTTTTCATTCTTAAGTTAGATTATTTGGTTTGTTGGATAAGCTATATTTCATTATTAAATTAGCTTGTTTTATTTATTAAATAAAATGAGATTTCATTTACTAAAATAACTACAAGATTCTGTAGCCAGTTATATCAATTCGAATTATGTAAATTAATGATAGAACATGTATCTGGAATATTTCTATTTTCCTTTTCTTTCAGGATATTCAGGGATCCATGATGTTAAAAATGATTTGAGGCACTCTTCAGACCTTCCAGTCATATCTATGATGTATTTTGAAGAACATAAATGAACTGTTGTTAGTTTTAGAGGATTTAGTGAAATCAGGGTGGTTCCATCCCCCTTTATTTTTGAAACAAATTTGATCTTAGGAACAGAAACATTTATCTTTCTTGAGGCCTTTATAAACCTATCATTTTCTAAACAGTTCACCATCTTGGCCTGGGACTGGAGTATGGACAATTACATGCAGACTTGAATGAGACATAATGCATATTATAGCTTTAGCTTTTGTGTATCATGTTTTAGTTTAAGTTCTATTCATTTCAATGTGATAATAGATGATGATAGCCTTTGTCTTCATGATTGATTATAACTTGAGATAATTCGTTTTTATTTACATGTTGTCCATATATCATGTTTCAGATATAATACAGGGTGATCATCAATTCAATTCATTATATGAGATTTATCTCTAATTTTATGTTGAATGTTTAAATACAAGTTCTTACGAGGAGACTTATCTCATTGTAGTTACTTGTAAATCATAATATCACTATCACTGTTTCCATTATATGTTCTGTTATCAAAACTTCATCTCCAACATATTGTTTCATATTTATTCAGAGCAATCTTAAGATTCGTTGCAGGTTTACTTCTCGGATAAAGGTGGCTGGATATTCTCTATTGTACACACGTTGGATGCATTAATAGGTTAGTCCATTATTTTATTTTGTTTGCTTGCTTATTATAGAAGCTTTTATATATAGAATGATTTCCACTATCTGTATCTCTTGGTTTAATTAAGTAGTTTAATATTTGATTTCATTACTGTATACATACAAGAAAACAAATAAAAAATAAATAGTATTTTTTCTTACTTTAGTACTGTTGTTAAAAGCATCAATTTAAATTCGATTTTTATGAGTTAAGATTAAAACTCGTGATTTGTATATATTGTATATATGATAAATAGAACTATTATATAAATATTACTTAGATAAATTGTATATATATATATTTAGATGTACATATTTTTTTCAGTGATTATTATTTAGTAAGTTATTATATTTCTTTTAGTTGTTTTTCGATTCCCTTAGGATTTTAGATTGGACAACTGAGCCATTAAACCCGTCAGGGTGAGTCAATCCAAAGGGCTTCGGTTAATTAGACAACCCCGGACCAGACTGACTCTTCCAGTTGACTAGCGGTCAATTTCGTCCGTCAACAAATGGCGCTAGAAGGAGGGCCGACTGACAAGCTGGCCTTGTAGGAGCCTTTATTTTAAATGTATTCAATTTCCCCATGGCTCCCCAAATCACTGTGTTGGAACATGCTTTCAACTTCTCATTACCCGATCTTCCCAACGAGATAGTCTCTCACTTGTCCAAACTCACCTTTGATTGTGGAGGCAATACATCTGCTAAAGACTACCTTAACAAGTTTTGGTGCAAATGCATCAAACATGACATCTCAGATTTAAGAGTTTTATGCAGATTGTTTGCTTTTACTTTTAGAGTTCGGATTAAACATTGGTTTGAATCCTTTCTAGCATGTCACATTTTTTATTGGTTTCAGTTTGTAGATGAATGTCTAGATGCTTTTGAAATTTATGATTTCGATCAATTATGTGAAGAATTTCATACTTCGCTAATCAATGGTGATTCATCTTCGGAAGAATTTTTGACAAGAATCTATCATATCCTCTGTAAATTTAATCTTGATGACAAGTCATTTGTATTAAATCTCTGCTATGATACTTGCGTCCCTTCCATCCAATCATATTCAATCGCGAATGAAGAACCAATTGCAAATCCTATCACTCGATTGCGAGAATAATTTAGTTCGCAGGATGAGAGGAATCTATCCGAAAACTTTGAACAAGAAAGGGAGGTAGAATCTATTGACCAGGTTCTTACTGACAACCAAACTGGTTTTTCCTCTGAATCATTATATTTTCTGTCTTTGACCATTGTGGAAGAAGATTCGATTCTTGGTCAAGGTGAATATCATCATTATTATAACTCTTGCTCTAATCAGTATTTGAATTCAGTTATTGAAGAAGACTTAGGTGATGAAAATGATCTTAAGCATTCTAACATCCCAATGAAACTGATTAGAGATGTAGATCTGCAATTGGAAGAAGTAACCTTAAACCCTCATCTACAAATTGTACCTTATCAACATGAAAGATCAGATGTTTCCCATCAAAATTTTAAATTATCTATGATATAGAAGGCAAATCTAGATGATCATATTATGTTGAGAAATTCCTCACCAAAACAGAGTAAGAGTTTTAAAGAAAGTGAAGAGAAATGTCTTGAGAATACCAATGTTAATTATTGTAGTTCAAGAGATTCTTTTCATGTGCTTATTTTTTATTCCTTTTATTCTTTATATCCTGATCTCTTCCTAGACTATGTTGGACTTGACACCTTACCTACAACATCCTACTCTTTTCCGCCACAATCATATCCTTTCAATATGCTAAATTTTGGTGAAATTAATTCCAAACCTAACATGGATAAAGTCGGATTTGACGCTCTTTCACTTTCATCACTCACATGGGAAAAGGACATGTTGCGAGATGATTTTACACAATTTATTGTTGAAAAAGACAAAGCACTATATCTTATGGAGATCAAACATTCTACATTGCATATTCGTTCTTTGATTAGCTCGAATCTTAATGTTTATGCTTCACATTTTGAAATGATCAATCTCATCAAAGGAAACATTCAAACCAATGATCTAATTGATGTCGTGAATCCTCTTATGATGAGATCCCCATTGATATATTCGTTTCATCAAAGTCATGGTTTGAATCCTCATTTTTGTGACAGGATCTTAGGATGGCTTGAATATTCATATATAAAAAAAAAATTGTGCTTGCTTTCTTTTTACCTAAGTATCTTGGAAGTAGGCATGACATATTTCTTTTAGATCCTCCATGTGAAGAAATTAATGAACAGTTAGAGAATTGTCAGGAGGATGGGGCATTTCAGTCTTGGTTGATGGTTATTTCATTTCCTCGTAATCTTGACAAGTTTTTCAAACTTACTTACACTCGCCCATGCCATTATGACCCTTATCACAACAAGATTGTACAATGGATGGAGGATTCATACATCAAGAAATTTCGAGGGAATGGTAATATTATGCTTACTTTGTTTCTAAATGATGATTATGAAGGTAAGTGTGATATATCTATGCCATTTTTTGATATATTACCATTCTTGTTAGTAATTTTTTATTTTGTTTCCATTGCAGGATTGGAGTTACTCCGATGGCTACATTGGAAGCATGACTTCACGTAGTATTCTGAATTGTTTAGTAGTTAGGGTATGTTTAGGAATAGGTTTTATTTCTGTTTTATTCCTCACTATTTCTCTTTGTAATAATGTAGTCATGGACGCAAGTGAGCGCACCACGAGAACCATAACATGATTATTGTCAAGGAAGTTTGCATGATCCTTTTCTCTCTGCTTTTCATTGAATATTTCTTTTCAAAACCGCAGAATTATTATCAAAATCTTAAATGGGAAGTAAAGAGGTAAATAAATCTGAATTGTAAATTCGACCTTGACCCAAGGTGTCATGAATAGGACTGCTTTCACATTGACAAATATTTTTCCTATTGTTTTTTTTAGTTTCCCAAGGGATTTTTTGCATGATGTTTTCAAACCCATCTTTGTATATATTTTTCTGTTTTGATTTCTTTGCTTTCCATTTCTCTTTGTTGGTTTTTTGTTTTATTTTCATTTATTTGGCCTTTTTGAGTCAAACGTGCCTGTATTATAGTCTAGCTCAGAAAAAGAGAACATAATGCTTCATCTTGAAAATAGTTGTCAAAGGCTGTTGGAACATCTATTGTTGTCCTTCTCTAAAATTGTAGGTTGGTTAAATGTGTCATTTTGTCTAAAAGTCGATTACTTGGTTTCAATCTGCACTTGAAAGTATTCACGAATATCTTTAAAATGTCTTTTTTGTGCTGTCCCTGCTCTTTAAGAAAGAAACATAACGACATCTCCCTGTCCTTGAAAATTAGTTCTATCAATGAACTGTTTTTTTTTAGATCTTGATGGAGGTTTGCTAGAAAAATTTAAGGGCTTGTGGAAATATTAAGTTAAAAAACTGGGATTTTCAGCGTCACCCCGCTCTATTGAATATCTTTAAAACTATATCAGAATGTGAATAAATTCTCAGAGAGCTATGGGAAGTGCTTGTAAACCCGCCAGGAAACTGAACAGGTCTGCTGGCAGTGGGTAAATGCATGCATGATGCCAAGACAACTTCATTGGGGTACTGAACAGGCACTCTGACAGTGAAGCAATGTCAAGTAAAAGAAAATTCTCAGGTATAAACATTGTGTTGGCCATAAGCATCCTTCGTTATGATTTGAAATTTCTTGGGTAGGATACATACGTCAGAGTGGGTTAATTGACATCCCTGTCGAGGCTATGGATGCCTGCTGGCAGCAGTGGCCCTGTCAACAGTATTGGAGATTCTAACTTAACATCGTGGCTTCCTTTTGTTAAGTTTGTCACCAGTTTTCATTCTTTTAAATGAAAGGTATCTGAAACTGGGTTGCGTCTGGTTCTTTTTAAAGATGTTCAAATAATCTTGCAGTTGTTCTTCGATTTGAAGTTTTTTAGAATTCTCTAACTTGAACTAGTTCGTATTGTAGAGATAACTATTTCTCCCAGCATGTCACCATTGTTGGCAGCTTAACATGTTTTTGACTTTTTATATCATTAAATTGATCTACATAGCTGCCTAACTGGAGTCATTTGTTTTTATTACTCTTCATGACGCATTTTTGGAAACAACAGTTGTAAGTTGTCTCTTTTTCCTATTATTATGTTTCATGCTTCATTCATGACTAGAAGCATGAATACGAAGCATGAATAATTTGCGACTATGTTACCTTTATGTTCTAAAATGTTGTCAAAGGCAAGTTGTTCATACAATTTATTAATGAAGTTAGTTCCTTGCCATGAAGAGTTACTCTCTTTGTTTTGATCCTTTCAACATCAAACATGCTTAGAGATTGATGGTTACATTAATCAAAAGACCCCGACATTTATTTTTTTGGTATGGTTTGGTTTGGTTTTTGGCTTTACATTTCTTTTGCTAAGTCTTGGATTTTTCGACTCACCCAAACCTTGTGATAGAACCCACGATGCGCACATTGATTTTTCATTTTAATGTTTTGGTCCTAGACTCGTACTAGATGAAAAGGTGGCATTATGATTTGCAGGAAGACATCATTCCCGAGACTGTCCTTGAGCTTTCCAAACCCTCTTCTCATGTGCTTCAATAAACACCCATCTAATTGTTATGAGTTTATGTTCATAAGCCATTCACCGTTGGAATGTCACGGGCTCGGGTTATGGCTCTGGACTGTCTTTGCAAACCCTCTCTGTGTGTTGGGTCTGATTCGTTACATATTCATCCATCATGGCTCCTGTTGTGAGATTTGAACCAAATGGCCTTCAAACTCTGCTCTTATATGACGATGACAGAGGAGATTTCGAGAGAAGTGCCTGGCTCGTTTTAATTAGGAAGTTTCAGGGTTTTAATTTACAAGTTGCCCAAGATTTTTCTTTATCCTTTGATGGTTGTAGGGATAAGGTAGGTGATGTGCAACTGGAGGTTACTGAGGATTTCTTGAGTCAAGCTACATGACTCCCTGGAAGCCTTGAAGTTTTACACTTTTGTTAGCAGAGTTTAATCTCGTTTTGTTTTCCCGTTGGAGACATGATTTTGCGGAAGATATTCTGAGCAAAATGCTGCGAATTAGAACAAACCCTTTAAAACCCAGAACTAAAATGAGACTTTTTATCTTCAATGTGGGCAGGTTCTCCAAAAAATGGACCATTGCAGAGATATGCCTCGACCTTTGAAGGTAATTTTCTCAGAATTTTTGTGTCGGGTAAGATGAGTGTTTTTTTTTTTTTTATTATT
>SNQJ01S0193639.1:17741-31167 GCA_010110895.2 Picea sitchensis
GAGGGGGCAACCTCCAATCGAGCAACGCTCTATTACAATAATATCCAAGCTAGGGTTTTTCGTACCCTCGACCCTTATTTATACTAACTATGTCTATTAAGAGAAGCATCTAGAGGAAGATCCTTCTAGAAGCGTAAGATTCTATTAGGTCTTCTTACATCCGCCTTATTCTATTTTATTGAAAGGTCTTATTAATATTGACCTTTATTACATCCGAATACATTGATCTACCTATGTGCGGGTTAGGACCTTAACACATATACTATCTCAAATGGACTTTTTCCGGTGCTCCTGTTGACTGAATTGTTAAATGCCAATTCTTCCTGTGCTAGAATCTGATCCCATTGATGACCTTGTTTAGTGACTAAACTCCTTAAAAAATTTCCCAGACTCTTGTTCACCACTTCAATATGTCCATCTGTCTGAGGGTGATATGATGAAATAAAAGATAAATTAGTTCCCAGCCTCCTCCATAGAGTCCTCCAAAAGTGTCCTACAAACTTAGTGTCCCTATCTGAGACTATACTTCTGGGCAATCCATGTAATCTCACAACTTCTCTGAAAACAAATTGTCCACATGTGTAGCATCATTTGTTTTCTGGCATGGTATGAAATGTGCCATCTTAGAAAATCTATCGACCACAAAAAATATGGAATCACTTCCTTTCTGGGTTCTAGGTAATCCCAATACAAAATCCATACTAATTGCATCCCAAGGCCTTTCTGGAATAGGCAATGGCTGATACAAACCAGTGTTTTGTCTCTTTCCTTTTGCATGTTGACAAATATTACATCGATCTACAAATTTCTTCACATCTACCCTCATACCTGGCCAATAATACAAACTATTCAATTGTGCAAATGTTTTGTCATGACCAAAATGTCCGGCTAGGCCTCCACTATGTTTTTCTTTCAAAACATTATCTCTCATTGAGCATCTTGGTATGCACAATTGGCTTCCTTTAAAAAACAACCCATCCTGGATCAAATATTCTACCCATGAGTTGTTATCCCTCAACAAAGGATTTCCATATGCTTCACAAGCCTCCTTAAAATCTGGATCTTCCTGATACATTTCCTTGAGGTGCTCAAACCCTAAGGTCTTCACTTGGAATTCTTGTACAACCAAACTCCTCCTGCTCAAAGAATCTACAAATTTATGAGCACTTCCCGAAATATGTTTAATGACGAAAGTAAAATTCTGCATGAATTCTACCCACTTAGCATGCCTTTTATTCAACTTCTCTTGCTTACTAATAAATTGCAAAGATTGATTATCATTATACAAGACAAAATCTTTTGGAATTAAATAATGTCTCCATTTCTTCAAAGCTTGAATCACTGCATAAAAATCCTTGTCATATGTAGAATATTTTTCCTTAGTGTCATTCAACTTTTCACTAAAATAAGCAACTGGCCTAATATCTTGACTCAAAATTACTCCAATGGCTATTCCACTTGCATCACACCTCACCTAAAATGTTTTTCCAAAATCAGGTAAAACCAAAATTGGTTGTTCTGTTATCTTCTTTTTCAACACCTTGAAGCTTTTCTCAACCTCCTTTGTCCAATTAAAAGACTTATGTTTCTTCTTCACAATATCCATCATGGGTGCACATATACCACTAAATTTTTCGATAAACTTTCTATAAAAACTTGTCAATCCATGAAAACTTCTCACCTCAAATATGCTTCTTGGTGATTGCCATTCTTTGATTGCTCTCACTTTCTCTGGATCCATCTTCAATTCATTTGAAGAGATCAAAAAACCCAAATATATGAGTTATGTCTTCATAAAAGAACTTTTCTTCAAGTTTATTAACAACTTTTCTTGCTGCAACCTCCTCATCACTAATGTCAAATGATTTATATGTTCTTCCTTTGTTTTTCTGAAAACTAATATATCATCCAAATATACAATGACAAATTTACCTCTGAAGTCTTTCAGTGCTTCATTCATCAACCTCATAAATGTGCTTGGATCATTTGTCAATCCAAATGGCATGACTAGCCATTCAAACAAACCTTCATTTGTCTTGAATGTTATCTTCCATTCATCTCCCTCTCTCATCCTTATCTGATGATATCCACTCTTCAAGTCTATTTTTGAAAAATAGCTTGCTCCACTTAAAAAATCCATCAAATCATCAATCCTGGGTAAAGGAAATCTATACATGATGGTAATCTTGTTGATGGTTCATGAATCTGTACACATTCTCCATCCTCCATCCTTCTTCGGACTTAATACAGTTGGCACTACACAAGGGCTTAGACTTTCCCTGATTAAACCTTTATCCAAAAACTCTTGAACTTTTTTATTAACCTCTTCATTCTCTCGAGGTGTCAACCTATACACCACTTTGTTTGAAAAACTAGCTCCTGGAATCAAGTCAATATGGTGGCTAATACTCCTAATGGGTGGTAATGAGTGATGCAACTCATCCACTACTATGTCAGCAAAATTCTCTAACAATTCTTGGATTTCTTTAGGTAAATCATTCATACAAGTATTGGTAAGGATAAATCTCGTCTTCCTCACTACAACAAATTGAATTTCTTGATCTCCTTCAAGAGTTCCTTCCCACTCATGAGAAGTATTCTTGTGCTGGCTTCTTCCTTTTCTTTCTTCTCTTCTATTGGCAGTAACATGTGGGTTCTACCATTTTTTTCCAAAGTATGAGTATTTTTCCTCCCATCATGAATGACATTCCTATCAAACTGCCATGGTCTCCCCAACAAAATATGAAAAATATCCATGGGAATTACATCACACAAAGTCTCATCTTTATAGCCTCCTATTTTAAATTCAACTTTTCATTGTTGACTTACCATTACTCGATGTCCTTTCTGCAACCACGATACTTTATATGAACTTGGGTGTGCATTTGTCTCCAGCTCCAGCTTCTCCACCATTTTTGTAGATACTAAATTATCAGTGCTCCCACTGTCTATAATCATCTTGCAAACTTTATCTTTTGTTTTACAAGCAGTCCTGAACAATCTCATTCACTGAACTGAGCTTTCTATTTCTTTCTCTGGTTTTAGTAGAGCTTTCCTCATCATAAGGTTATGTCCTCCTTCTACTGCTTATGCTTCCACATTCTTCTGATCTTCAGAAATGTGTGCTTCTCCTTCTCCTTCTTTCTTCCTCTCGGGGCATTCCCAAGACATGTGTCTTGTCTTTCCATAGGCATAACATTTAACTCCACCTCCTCTACCTCTTCTTCTTCCTCAAGGAAATAATTTCTCCCACCAAATGGTCTTCTTTTGGAACTTCCTCCCCTTTCAAGGTGACCATATGATTTATCATTCTCATCCTTATTTTTCGATGCCTTATCATAGACAATCCCCTTACCTCTATTTAAGCCTCTTCTTCCATTTCGTCGACTCTGGTTCCTAGCCAACCTTTCTTCTGCCTTCAATGAAATATGATAAGAATCTTCCACTGTCCTTATGGTCATCATACTAATATCATCCTAGATTTCATACCTCAAGCCATTTATATACCTGGAAAAATTTTCATCATCCTTCTCCCTTTGTCCAGTCCTAATATTGAGCCTATAGAATTCTTCTGTATACTCTTTCACTGTCATACCCCTCTGTCTCAGGTTCTACAACTTTTTGAACAAATTTATCTAGTAATCCTTAGGTATGAATTTAGCCTTCATTTTGGCTACCATCCTATCCCAATTCTTTATCTTTTGTTTTCCTTTTCTCCTTCTCTCTGCTTGCAGTTCATCCCACCACAGTGTTGTGTGTCCCTTTAATCTGGTGACAACATGTCTCACCTTCCTTCCTTCATAGACATCTTCATAGTCGAAATACTTGTCCATGGACCTTATCTGGTCCAATATCTCTTCGGCATCCAAGTTACCTTCATACATTGGGACGTCCATCTTCGCTCTAGATCCGAACTTCATAACAACTTTCAAGAAGCATTCATCGCCTGCATCTTCCCCTATAGCTTCTTTAACTTTTATTTCTTCACTCTTTACATCACTTACGTCTCCAGTGATAAATGTTCTTCTTTACATTGCTTCCATCGCTTCTGCACGAAGTTCTCTCACTTCCCTTCCTACAAAACAATTTACTATAGGTGGATCTACGCGTATCCTTGGTGACATTATTTCAACTTCTCCTAACACACAANTCGGGTTCTGATACCACTTGATGCCAACCCCCCTTCTCCCTGGGTTATGCAACCTCCCGGTCAAGGATATTTAATTCTCGGAGCTGGATTATCTCTCTGAAACCTTAATGGTATCGCTTGTAAACAACCACAGGTCTCTTCAGTATTTCGGTGCAAGTTCTATGACACTCACGATCTCTCCCTTCACAATATCGGGCAATTAGTGTTCAGGCGCTAGCTCCTCCTCCGTTAGCTCCTTCCTACATATGACCTTGGGTTATGTCCACACACAATTAGGGGTGCGATAGAAAGTGGTTTGGGATCAATCCACTTTTCTCCCCGCAATTCACCACCAAACGCCACACGTCCAATATGCAATACCACGGTTTCTATTGCGGCCCACTCTCAATTTTTTAAATTCTGAGCACTTTCCATCCCCGCAATCCTTCGTAACCATCGATCTCACAATATCAAAGGTGCTTCTGAAAGGATGTCTCAGATCTGTCCTTTCCAAATCTACGGATTAGATTTAACCCTTCTAAATCAACGACTGTGATATATTTCGTGGCTCAGACTTCGGTAGTTTCGACTTTCAACCTTTGCTTTCCTCTGAAATGCACGGATTCTTTTTGTGTGTCCTCCTGAATCATATGGCTATAATTTACTTCAGACTATCCAACAGTCGACATTTATTTCGGCCCTCCGGCTCTCCGGGCTTTGGGAGTTTCAAGTCTCAATCTGAAAATATCGAAGCGATTTCTCCAGATTTCATAATCTATTGCCACGTATCCTTCTAGATTAGATGGTTCAGATCTCCTTCGGGTCTTCAGGTTTCAGCAATCTCAATTCTCAATTGAAACCCAATTGCAATTTACCCGGAGATCCCAATATATTGACACGTGTTCTCCTTAAATCAATGGCCCTTGTCTCCTTCGAAACTTCAATGATCTCTCCTCCTATGTATACGCAGAGTTTAAAGTTCATGCACTTTTCCTAAATCCAACGATCTGAAATAATTCGGCTCCTCTTGGATAGATCTTCACCCTTCACCTTGCCCAACCTTCGAAAATTCTTCTTCTGAAATATTTCTTCGACATTTAGTCGATTTCTGGTCCTGTGCACTCCTTGCAACCGACCTCTGCACTTTCTTGCGAGAAAACCCGAGTTATTTCTCCAAGTCAAATACTTCACCTACACACTCATTGCGCTTAATATGCACACTCTGCATACAAAAGTTCCATGCTATCTCTTCTGAGCTTCAAGTCGAACAAGAATATCTTGCACGCACTCCTTGCATTCAATATGCACTCCTTGCATAACTTACAGAAGAGAAACAATTGAAACTTATTAAATTCTTCATAAATTCATCCATTCACCATGAACATCATACATCCACAAAATTCATAACAACAGTAAACTTGTAAACACTATCAACACTGTACAATTGGATCAACTTCCTCTATTCTATTCATTCCAGAAAAAAACATGATTACACCTCTATCTCTTATAGTCATTACAATTAGAAAACTTATCTAAGGACCCAGAGCTTCCTCGCTCTTCTTCCTCCTATCTAAATTCTATCACCTTCTACTCTAGCAGTTACCTACTCAACTTAATTAAATGCAACCTAATGACTAATCAGGGAAAATATCCTACACCTGTAATATTTTACAGTCATGTAAGGATTTATAATCGCTCCGTCATTTCAAACGGTGGCCTGACTTTACATACAACTAATTTAATTAACGAGAAATTCAAAAAATCTCCACACCGCTACCAAGATGGTTAAGAGTCGGTTTGGTTCTTTCAATGCATGAAGTGTCGAGTTTGCTTCCACCTCTGTTTTTCTTGATTTGATAGAGATTCTCCTGCATCATTGAGACACTACATGACCAATAGTACCCTTTGCACAGATGGAAAACCCACTCACCACCACATATGGTCACAGATTTCGATATGGCATCCACCACACCATCTGGCTTCCGGAAGGCAGTGGACCTTTCTCCATGAGGTACAAGCCAATATTATGGTGAGCATAATTTCAATATTTATGCCATTTGATTATGTTGTATCTTAGATTTCTCTAGATTTCATGATATATTCTTGGACATTATGCATTTTTCCTTGCTTCACCTTGGTGGTTGACATTGTTTCCTAGTAAGTGGTCTTCCTTGGGGATGGGTTTGCTACTGGGAAATCCCTTGATGAGCCATTGTGCCATTCCCAACCATAATGACCACTTTCCATCATTGTTCCCCTCCATTTCCTTATCTCTTGAGATTTTATGGTGTATTGACCCAAGAAGGGTTGTCCCTCATTCTATGGGAAGAGGGGGAGGAAAACCCAGAGGGGTTGATGTTGGGTAAAAGATAAAATCCTTGTATAAATCTTCCAAACCCAAGAAAGCAATACAACTATTATCTTTGAGTAAAGGGGACCCACAATATAATAAATAATTCTTAAAAGGTTAGTTGAAGGATAGGAGGTATCATCACGAGCCGACCTATCATGTCCATGAATATCTAGTGGTATGACATTACCTTCATATGGTCACCAAACCAGGGTAATGACTCTTAATTACATGGCTGAGAGAAAGGGGGTCTCATCTTTCCATTATGTGTTTGTGGGTGACATTGTCATCACTTGGTCACAATGCCAGGGCAGTGAGCTTCAACCTCTCCTTATGCTATATTGAAATAAAATAAAGAAAGAAATATAAAAGGCGATTGATGGGGTTGGAAAAAGTGCATTTCGGACGACGGTACCACACACCCTCTACAAAGGCACCCATGAATGAGACACTACAACCCCTTATATGTCATGATCCCTATGCCCATTGAGTCTTGACCCCAACCACTTCATCCACTTTACATGGCTTAGAGAGGGAGCTCTTGGAAACTCTCCTTGACCTAGGGCTAGATCTACCCAATAGGACACCTCATCAACCTTCCCATATTCAAGCTTGACAAGTCTTATAGTGTCTTTGAGTTGTTAATTGTTTGATATAGTGATCTTTGATGCACATGCTTAGATGGCGTATTTATTGATTGGATTCACTTATCATGATGTTATGACTTGAGATCCTTGGAGGGCGTGCTCATTTGTCTTTGCAGTACCTAGTTGGTAGACAATTTTGGGAGAACAATCCTAGCTTGGGCTTCCGTGGGGCTTGAATCCCATAGGTGGATGCCAAGGGCCCACATCTCGGATGAGAGAGATCAAACTTGGAAGCCCTTAAAGATAACTTGGATGACATAACCTAGCCCTCACATGCCAAACATTTTTCCTAGGAGAGTCAAAACGTCTCTTCTAGAGGCATGGCGTCACCTAGGGGGGTTAGGGTTTGGTGGTGTGGTTGATGCATTGGCACTTGGATGTTTTGAGGAGAATTGGACTTTGACCATGAAGAAAGCAACTTGGATACTTGAAATGTCGCTTTGGCAAGCCTAGACAACCTCCTCCTACACCAACGAATTGCTCCTAATGCCAAAACGTCCCCTAAAGGGGTGATGTCCTTATAAATTAGGGTTTTATTTGCGCAAAAGTAAAATTTTAAAGGAATATTTTAATATTATTTTGTAAAAGGGGCAAGATTAGGGTTGTTAACCCCTAATCTTGTGTTTTACCCTAAAGTATGTGGAAAAACTATGTTAACTATATTTTGTATAAATAGAGATCATAAGATCTCATTTTTAACATAACTCTCCATTGTGAGAGGTTGTTGGACTAAAATTTTCGCTAGCTTTGAGCATTTTATCTATCTCTTTGCACTTGTCTTGGTTTTTCTTGGCTATTGGTGGAAAAGTGATGTGCTATGCTTGGAATCTCTTTCTCTAGCATGTGGATTTTCTAAATCTTGGAGATAGGGGTTTGTTCAATACTATTTAAGAATTTGGCAAGAGAAATATGCATTTATTGTCTAGTGATCTTGCTTTAAATTCTAAAATTTGTCACTTGTCAAACCCATGGGAGAAGTATAAGGGCATACACCCTCCCCAAGATATTTTCATTTGCTTGTTTTGAAGGAGATTATTATGCACAAGTTGCCTTGGAGAATTACAAGGTATTCTTGTTTTGGTTTGCAAAACCCTAGGAATTACAAGGGCGTACACCCCTAGGGAATTTGTAATCTTTTATCCAAGCTTAACTTTTGTAAGGTCTATTGTTGTTCAAGGTGTTTTTGCCAAGAGAAATACAAGGGCATATACCCTCTTGGCATGACCCTAAGGAGTCTAGCCATACTTGGGAACTACAAGGGTGTACACCCACAAGGTCTTAGCTAAGCTTCTTCATCTCTTTGACCCCATTTCCCAATAGTTTAAGGCACTAATCAATCTCAAGTTGCATTGGAGATATAAAACATTTGCCTCGACAAACGTGAAATTTCAACCTTTACAAGCTTTCTCTTTTGGATATCGATCTTGATGCCTTGGGGATTTTTCCTCCTTTAAGGCCTCCCCTTTCTTCCATGATTTCTCATTGATGTACTAATTTGTTTCATACAGCCATTAGGCTGCAGAAAATGACTAACCCTAGGTGCTAATATCTCACTAACTAGCCCCTAACGTTCCTCCAATTTTCAGCCATTAATTCCACTAACTAGGGCGCACTTTTTAGGCTAGTTTTGGGGACTTTTCTATGGTTGATTTTGCTGCTGCATGTCAGTGTTTCCTACAGCCATAAGGCTGATAATTTTCTGCAGAAAATCATTTTATAACAGCTTGCTTTATTCAGTCTTAAAGTGCTATGCTCAAGTCACAATTGATTACTAAATTCATTGATGATATTGCCAATTGATCTTGTACTTTGTATGTTGATTTGGATGCTTTATTTGTTGATATAAATTGTCATCGAATGCTGAAAATTAGGGACAACAAGCTTAACTTGCTGATCCACACTAACATATAGCATTGTGAGGTGTCATTTCTTGTGTTTCGGGCAGGTACAGGTGCACCGACAACTATCTCTTCACTTGGTATCCATTTACCTATCTTCACTTACCATTTTCAACCAATCTATTCTTCCATCACTTGACCTTCCGGGGGACTTGTCCTTACACTTCCCTTCATCCTTCTCATTCCCCCTAGGGTCACCGAGATTGCCTCCCTAGAGTGACCTAGTCACCCTTGAAGTGCGGTACCTACATCGAGGTGACAATGGGTGTAGGATTCCCATGTTGTAGCACTTGTTTTGTGGTTGGGTCGGGATTTGCGCAAACTACAACTTGCGCTATAACACATCCAATAGAATATTATCCAATTGTTAGATATTATTTCTGAGTAAGTTAAGCCACCTTTAGACTAGTGTATGAAACAAATTGATGTGATTTAGATGTCTATAGCAAACTTTTTATAACAACAACAAATTATTTAGTAAGTTTTCCAATGTTAGTGTTAGTATAGTTAGTAGAAAGCTTGAGAATTTTGAGAGAGTGAGTTCATCAATCAATTCATCATGAAAATGCTTTAAAACTAGTGCCTTTTAAGGGTTAAGGAGTCTTTCAAATACAACTAAGCTTGAAGGTTGGCCTACTTGAAACCAAGAGGTTGGATCTAAACCCTAAGGTGCAATCACATTTGGGCCTTAGGTCTTAGATCTTGAAGAGAAGGACTTCTAGGGTGCAAGCACATTTGGGCCCTAGAAACCATTTCTCCCTTCTTGTAGATTCAACTAGGTCAAATATCAATTATCTAGGGCTAAAATCCAAAGTGCTAGCACTTTAGAAATTTAGGGTTCTAACCATAGCAAGGACAATTTAAACAATTCTAGACAAATATCAACTTGTGAGAAGAAGCACTTATGTTCCTCTCTTAGGGTTTCATCAAACAAGACTTCTTGCAACAAAATATTAATTTCACCATAAACAATAATTTCATAAATTCACTTACTTCATCCAAGAAACCAAGAGATTTTCACCCTAATTGCAAAAATATCCATCCAAAATCAGCAAAAACCATACATAAGAGAACTTCCAAGCATAGTGTATGAGAGAGAAGATCTAGTTACCCATAAAGGGAAATTTAGTTTTTCAAAAGTTACCCACAAATGGTGAGTGAAAAGATGATGAATAAAAATGAAGTGAGGCTAGCGTTCTTATATGAGGCCTAGTGTCTCACTTTGTTCACATAACTTAACAAATTTACAATCCAAGAGGGGTCAACCCCTCATTTAACCTTTACAATGTGTAATAAATGAAAAAATACATCAAAATTCCCACACTTGCGAGATGTCAAGGCCTAGAAGGGTGACGTCAAGCCTCCAACGACTAAGGTAAGGACTCTAAAGGTCACGTGGCATCCTCCAAGGTGAAGCAAATTTCAAGTGATGTGTCTCCTCACCCAAGGGCTTGCCAAATCATCTATGGTACCCATCCATCCGTCAAACCCTAAAAACATCAAACCCAAGAAGGTGACGTCAAGGTCAAGAGGGTGATGCCAAGGGCCTCAATGTGTTGTGTCCAAGGACAGGAGGGTTGCATCTCATATATGAATGATGTCTGAGTCACTAATGTTGCAACATCCTCTATCCTATGGACAAATAGGCCATGGGGTACTCTGCCCAGCCTGTGGGGCTTCCAACCCATATGTGTGCCATAATGACTGGATCTACTCAAATCAAGCCCATACATCCATAATCCAGGGTTCTGAGGATGTGAGAGCCAATATCTGAGGGTGATGAGTCACTATATGACCCACTGCTCTCCATCACACATGCCAAGGTCTTGCAATAAAGGAACAACGTTCTCGGCACAGGCCCAGGACGTCCCTCAAAGAACCATGTCAGGGCCATCCAAAAAAATCAAAGTATAAAACATGGTTAGCCAAAGTTCATAAGAAACATTAGTCCGTAAAATATGCAAAGTAAGATGCAACTTAAGATATAAGACATGTAAGATAATTCACCTCAATATCCCCTTCAAGCATCACACCAGCTAAGGACCTCATGTGAGTTACCAAATTTAAGTATGGGAGGGCCTTCATCCAACCCTATTAGGTGCACCACATAGATAGGAAATAAAATATCCCAGGTAGAGGGATAGGTCTCGAGAGTGACAAGGGAAAGTAAAAACCCTTCAAGAGTAAGTGTGAAAGTGATATGGTTTTAGGGTTTACTTCATGGCTAATGGTGTCATTGAATCCATCTCTATGATCGCCTTTATGGAGGGTGCACTTTCTCTTGAGTTACCCCATATTTATGTGATATTTTTTCCAATCCCCGTTATATTCCTTTTTCTAAGTCCCGCTTTATTATATTTGCAAGTCCCCTTTGTAAGGTTTCAAGCCATTAGCAATGCATTCTTTTGGAAAAAACCCTTCAAGAGTAAGTGGAGTGATATGGTTTTAGGGTTTACTTCATGGCTAATGGTGTCATTGAATCCATCTATATGAACGTCTTTGTGGAGGGTGTAGTCTTTGTGGAGGGTGTGCTTGCTCCTGAGTTACCCCATATTTATGTGATATTTTTTCCAATCCCCCTTATATTCCTTTTTCTAAGTCCCCGCTTTTATTATTTTTGCAAGTCCCCTTTGTAAGGTTTCAAGTCATTATAATTGCTTTTGAATTGTGGTGAGCACTGGAAAAGAGTAGAGCCTAAGTTTGATCACCGGGCTTTTGGCTTCATCTCTTTGTTGCCATTCTTCTTTCTTTATATCATTTTATTCTTTTATAGCAACTACGAACCCATGGTCCTTTATCCCTCTTTTCCTCATGAGAATGGACCATGACCCATTGTCAAATTTTATCACACTATGAAAGGATCCAAGATGGAAAGTGTTAAATATTATGGGGAATGGAACGTTACCCTTATGAGAGGGGCCCTTTAGTAGTACCCATTTTCCCTCGGTAGTGACAACACAAGACTAGGGAACATAAGCTAACCACAAAGGTGAAATAAGGCAACTAACACAATTTCCCAAACCAAATGATCCATTGTCCAACTTCAACCAAATATCTTCATCCACATTCCCACAAATTAAGCACAACACTTTACATGAAATAAGGAATAACATACCTCATGGTGATGATGGCTTTTACCATCTCCCATACTCTAGGTTGTTTGAATGTGATGAGCCTTGGCTGATCCAGATCTATAAGGTGGATGAGGGGGGTTGTTGGGCTACCATCTCTGGACATGCTGATCATCATCATGGTCAGCATCATGTTCTCCATTGTGGGCCAAAAGAAATGATATCCTCTAGTTACCCTTTTTCATGGGGTAACAAATACTATCATACTTTTTTCTAATTTTTCATGTTGCAGTCCATGTTTTATTTGGACATAATGTTCATCTTCAACTAGGAAATCAATAACTCTCTTCAACTTTGTTTGAAAAATACTAGTAGTTTTCAATTGCATTTCCTTGCTAAGTGCATCAACCACTTCTTTTCTTTCACTTTTATGTGTTTGATTTCAAATCAAATTCATTAGAATGGAATTCCAACCATCTAGCATGCATGGCATTTAAGTTTGGTTGCCCAAATAAATACTTCAAGACATTATGGTCAGTTTGAAGCTCAAATCTTTTGCTCATCAAATAGTGCCTCCCCATTTTCAAAGCATGCACTATTGTAGCAAGTTCTGTGTTTAAAATATTAATTTTTCTCATGTCTTCAATGCTTTGTGACTCATAACATACCACATGATTATCTTGCATAAAAATTCCACCAAGTCTTTCTCTACATTAAGCATAAGGTGCACACAACAAAATCATTTTTGATATTACAATATTTTGAATTGAGGCACTAGTAAGAAGTTTGTTCAATAGTTGAAAACTTTTCTCACATTCTTATGTCTATTGAAACTTGATCTCCTTCTTTTGCGAAGAAGTAATTGGGTGAAAATCCCCCAATGAACCTTATTTAATAACTAGCAAGACCCATAAAATAGTTACATTTATTACACTCTTTTGAGTTGGCCAATTCATTATCGCCTCAATCTTTTATGGATCCATAGATACTCCTTTTGAATTAATGTGACCCAAATAATGAATTTGTTTATGATAAAAACCACACTTTCTTAGTGTTGTGTATAACTTATGCTCTCTTGGCACTTGCAAAACCATCCTCAAATGTTCCTCATGCCCTTTTTCATTATTAGAATAAATAATAATAGCATCCAGAAAAACAAGCACAAATTTATCTAAGTACTTGTTGAAGACACTATTCGTGAGACACGTGAACATGGTTGATGCATTGGTGAAACCAAATAGCACCACCACAAACTCATAGTGGCCATACCTTGTTCCAAAGGTTGTCTCATGATTGTCTTCTTCCTTAATTCTAACTTGATGGTAACCTGA
>SNQJ01S0193640.1:0-17731 GCA_010110895.2 Picea sitchensis
TAGTTTAGAGTATATATTCAGGGTTTTCCCTAGTTGGATCTCGACTAGTAATATATGATTCTTTGAGATCGCATCTAATGGAATCATTGGGTCAAATTGTTGTGCCAACTCAGATAATGAGCATGTTTCCTAAGGGTACCCTCTTAGAATATTCCCAATATATGGGTAAGTTAGATGTTCAACTATACGAGGATATCCTATGAAGGTGAAAATTAGGTCATCATTTGTGTTCCTTCTAAAGGTCAAGGCTTGGTCTGAAGTCAGAATAGGATGGATGGTATCCTCATCATTGTCTTCTATCTAAGGAGAATTTTCTGAATCAGAAGAAGTTTTAGTAGGGGATAAAGAGTGAGATTTTTAGTGGATTCCCATGTGAAATGGTCATATCTCCTTACATGTTGTCAATATATGCATCAATAGTGGCTAACCAAGGTCTACCTAAAATTAATGGGTACCCTCCTAGGTTATTTTTTAGTTGTAATATCATGAAGTCATTCAGATACTCCCAGAAATCTACAAAAACAACTACATCTTCTAGAACCCCCTCTGGTTTGACTATAGACCTATTAGCTAATTGAAGAACTATGGGAGTTGAACATAGACCGGGTAGTTTGAGTTTTTCCATTGTTTCTTTGGTCATCACATTGATAGTTTCTCATAGTTCAATTAGGGTGTTAGGGATGTAAATGTTATTGATATTAAGGTTAACAACTAGACTTCCTAGATATGCATGCTCAGCCATGAAATTTTTTCCCAAAATTAGATCAACCAATTTCATGATAACATGGACAGTCTTAGGGTCCTTCTTCTTCCTCCCTGGGTTTTTTAGGAAAATTTCTTGAACAACCTTGACATAAATCGGGACATCCTTAATGGATTGAAATAAATGAAACTTAACACATGCATTTCTTAATTACCCTAGAAAATCAAATTCTGGTGGTGTGGGGAATTTTTCTATGCATAATATTTCCGAATATGGAAGAATTGGAACTATTCCCTCCTAGTGTGGTTGGATAGGATTCCCTGAAGTAGTAGCTTGTGTTCTTGAGGAAGGTTTGATAATATGATCATCCAATTCAATGAGATCATCCTCATCATCTTCTTCCTAGATAATGGGGGTAGTATTATTATTAACCAATTTTCTTATGCACAAGTGAATGTCTTCACAATCCACAAGGGAAACAAAGTGAGTTGGAAAAGGAGGTAGCATAGTATTGTAGGTGGGTTGGGATACTTTATTAGTCATGTTAGGTATGGTTTGGGCATGTATCTGAGATTGTTTTTCAGGAGGTTGGTCATATGGAAGTTGTAATTGTTGTGGATGTTGTAGTGGAGGATGTGTCTGAGGGGGATACTATTGGGTTTGTTGAGGCAAGTTCCCAAAAGACGAGTACCCTTGCCAACAATGTTGCCAAGGTTGGTTTTGGACATGAGTAGGCCATTGTTGCCATGGCATGGATGTATACCAATTTTAAGGTGGATATTGACATGTAACAAAATATTGGGAGGGATATTGTTCCATACATGGTGGTCGTGGTGGCCATGGTCATTTTTTAGCTACAAATCATATTTCTTATGTTTCCTCATTAGCCCCTTGATATACTACCTTAATCTCAGGTAAGGAATAACATTTCATAGCTACATGACTTTGCTCACAAATAGCACATATCTCTATGTTATTCAAGGGGAATTCCTTTAGAGGGTGCTTCTTCTGACTTTTGGAACAGAAGATGGCTAATGCCAAATCTGCCTCCTCCTCCTTTTTTATGACTTGCATAGTATCTAACTAAGAGCTAAGTGAACTAAGGATATTAGTCTTGAAATTATCTAATAGGTTTTCCAACTTAGCCCTAGTGACCCCTCCTCTAGATGACCTTGTCATTATTTAAATTGTATCTATGGGACCTTTCCCATATTTTGTAGTGCCACGTGAATAGCGTTTGCATATTTTTCAAATTTCATCATATGCCATCTTAGAGATATGTCCAACACTTATGAGGTTCAATCACTACAAGGAGAACACCTTGTAGTGGAGGTTTTTAGTGTTACAAAATAGAGAAAAAAATTCCAAAAAACCTCCGCTACAACCTTTGTTATTCGTAGCAAAGGTTTTAACGAATGTTCCATATAAATAAATAAAATTGGACGGGTAGAGGTTTTAGTGGAGGTTTTTTTTAGTTCTTTTATTGGTAACATGCACTGGTGCGTGCCGACATAACATGCACCAGTGCATATATAAACATAAAAAGTACTAGTTCCCATATAGTTATTATACACTGGTTCCATCTTATTTTGTTATATGCAACACGAGTGCTCATATAAATATTTCGAACCAAGTCACTCTATCTTGTTTTATGGCACACTAGTGCTAATATAATTTGTACGCATCGGTGCCTAGATTACCATGTGCACTAGAGGGAAGTGAAATTTAGAATATTTGAGGTGATATGTCCACACCATTCTTTGTTACTAAGCACCGGTGCGTATATTATTTGTAAAGTGTCGATGTGTATATTATATGTAAAGCATCGGTGCATATTGTGATCATACACATCATTATATTTGGAAACGATAAATATAATCATACTTAATGTCGTTTAAAGTAACAATGTTTTTTGGCAATTTTGCAAACCGATGCTTGAATGTAATCAATATGTACCGATGTGTATTACTCATAAAAATGCATCGGTGTCTATTTTAACGCACACAACATTTAGTGAGTTCATGTAATGTCCCTAATATGAACCCCATTTGTAGTTTCACATTTAGGTTGGTGAGTCGTTTTGGTTTTGCGCACACCTAAGCAGTACACGATGTAATGATCCATATGGGTTGGTGAGTCGTTGGCAACAAGTGTAAATGTAATGATACATAGAGGATGGTGAGTCATTGATACCAAGTTTTGGTACTGAGCGCACCAGTGGAATGCGCAAGGATGGTTATCAAGGAAAAGATGTGTATATTCCATAGTGTTGTGCGTACCCAAGTAAGTGTGCGAGAATGATTGTGATGTGTGTGTGTGTGTGTGTGTGTGTGTTTTGAGGCTAGAGATCCTGTGTGACTATTGTGTTGGTGAGTCGGGACGCAAATAGGCCAATGCGCCTATTATTTTAAAGTGTATCACACTCAAGTTATTAATATATTACATCGTTGCACGCGGACTAACTCAGACGAAAAGAGATGGGGGGTTGACTCCAACAAAATAGGGAAAAGGGGGGAATATTTTAATAATATTTCTAAAAAATGTAATTTACGGATATATTATTTATCCTAAGTTCCCAAGGGATGGGAACGAGTCACCAAGTGGATAAAGTAAATTTTGAAGGTGACAAGTGTCGAGTTGAAGGCATGTAATATATATTGCTAGCCTTAGCATAATTTAGGGAGGTGACTCATTCGGGAAAACCTGGAGACGAAATTTCCTCTGTGAAGGAATAGGTATTTTGTTGTAACTTATTGTCATTTGGCTTAACCTTGTACTTGGGAAATGCTTGGTATGATTGAAGAAACGGGTTCTCAGGCTCGTAGTTGTCCAAGAGGCGGGTTGTGTGGCCCATGAGTAATCTCTCTGGGTGGGAGATTGGTTGGGAATTGTTCCCTGGTGCACTCGGAATTAGTTGCAGTGCTATGATACTTCCTGATCTGTCATGTTATTGAAGCCCTAGAAAGGAATTGGGGCAATCGAAGGACTGTTGAGCATAGAAGAGGCACACTTCTTAGGATGGGACATACATGTGGGGAATGAGGGACTGTAGATTAGTCGCAATAGTCGACACCTTGGACTGAGCAATTTCATTATTTGTTAGACCATAGATTGGCATTAGGAATCCTTTTTTCCTTGTGGAGTTCGAGCCCCGGCTTGGGGATGACCTGTTGCTGAAAGATTATGAGCAACAATGCTTATGGCTGGGAGGAATGTATAAGTCACACGCGTAGTTGGTGACTTTCATAAAAGACAAGTGTTCTTGTGTGCTTATTCATTTGTATCTGTTATGATATTTTACTTCCATAGTGTTGCATATGCATATTGGTTGTTATTATGTTAATATTGTCTATTATGTAAGTGACATGTGAGTATTTAGCATAGTATTAATATATGCCAAGTATGCTAGTTGGTAAGTAACTTCTGTTAACATAGTTCTGGTAAATGGTCAAGAGATTCTTGAGAGAGGTTAGAATTATCGGGCATGCGGAAAGTGGTCTATGTGTACAAGTGACGTATTTTTCTATGTGTGTTGGAGTGTAGTCTACACACACAGGAAAGTAAAACCTGCAAATGGAATATGAATAATTATGTGTGTTGTGGTATTCGAATGCTCTATATGGTTATGCGCGCATTAGTGTTCGCATGTTGGAGTGGTCTTGCATTCTGTAATGTCATTGTGTCCAGTGTTCATGAGTGTACGGTTATATTTTAAGTTACTCCCATTGTTATAATCTGTATAAACGAGAGGAACTATGGTGTGGCGCGAACCAATTTGGGTTGTGTGCACTTCCTCGAGTGATTCCACGTACTCTGAATGTTATCTACGCACCAATTTTCTTGAGGTAACATAGCTCAGAAGTAAGTCGGGGACGTTACTTGAGGTATCAGACCTGAAATTAGGAGAGTTTGTGTGACGAGTCCCAGTCTGGGAGGCTCAAGACGTTACATTATGGTATTAGAGCTATTGGTTCAACACTAGACTTGCATGGGCCAGAAATTAGTATGAAATAGATGTGTGTGTTACATTCTAGTGTTGTGGAGTGTAGATTTTATTATGTGTGGAAACTACTGGTGCGCAGTGCAAACTTGTGATGTGCACAAAGTATTGATGTGTAGTGTGCACACTAGAAATTGGGATGTCAAAATCATCCAAGAAAACTGAAGAAAGGATTCTGACAAAATGTTACAAATTTTTCATGTAGTTGTACCATGAAATTATTTAACAAATCCTAATTGCCTGCACATTTTGCAGAATTAGCAACGATTAGAGCAGGACAGAGTCGGTGCAGAAGGTTAAAAGAATGGAAGATGCGCAGAGGACTTACAATCATGATGATGAATTTAGATATGTGTATCTTGGTTTGGCTGTTGATGGTATAGAATCCAAGGAGGAGCGCATGAACTTGGTATAAACCAGAAAAGGAATGCAAAAAAATGTCCAGAGCTATAAAGTTGATAATGAAAGGCTTATGAGATCCAAAGAGCAGCAAGATGAATTCAATGTAAAATTTATGTAGAGCCTGGACATAATATAAAATAAAATGGATAAGGAGACAGAGACAAGTAGGCCAAGAAGTCGTAGGTCTCATGATGAGAAAAGAAGAGAAGCAAGATATGTTGATAAGAAACATCACCATTCACCAAAGCATTTGTTTAAGAAAGCGTGCAGTAGCTCAAGTCCATCTCTTGATAAAAAACATAAGAAGAAGACCGGGGTGGATGAGTTACGAGGAGAAATGAGTAAGACCAAGCCTACTACTTTTGATGGTGAGCATAAGAAGGATGAGGATGCAGAAACTGGGTTGCTAGGTATGAGGAAATACTTCTAGCTGCATAATTACTCCTCGTGGGCAGAAAGGCGAATAACCATTTATCATCTCAAGGGAAAATCATCAATGTGGTGGGATCAATATGTACAAGTGCAACACATTAATGAGAAGAAATTTACTTGGAGGGAGTCCAAGAGGCATTTCCAAAAGAAATACTTAACCAAGTGGTACTATGACAGGAAAATGAAGGAGTTATTTGAACTCAACCTCGGGAGCATGATGATAGACGAGTACGAAAGAAGATTCTTAGAGTTGTTGAAGTATGTTGCATTCATTAACGATGAACAAGTGAAAATTCAGAGGTACTTGAGTGGGTTTCCCTCATTTATTAGTGACAAGATATAGTATGATGACCCTAAGACATTAGAAGAAACCATAAGGCGCTCTAAGTGTCTCTATGACTGGCAAAGGGGAAGATCGACCTTCCAAAACGATTGGGAATACAAGATAAAAGTAAGGTTGAATAGAGGAAGAAGGGAGCTAAACCACCATTTTTCAGAAATATTGTCCAAGGACAAACAACTTTTAAGGAGCCTAGAATGACTGAGTCAGTGGGATAGAGACCAAGGCAACAACCTATTCAATGTTGGGGTTGTGGCGAAAATCATGTGTTTAGAGATTGTCCTCAAAGAGGTGAAAAATCAAGGACTGTGCACAGTGTACAACAAGATGCAATAGTTGAAGACATGGGTGGAAGTGTACCTAAGATTTATGCAGCGTTGGATAACAAGCAGACTGAGTTCTAGTTGCACATGATCGAGGTGGAAGGTAATATTAACAACCAACCTATTGTTACTTTAATTTACTCAGGAGCTAGTCATAGTTATCTAGATCCTAAAATGGTGGAAAGATTCCATTTGTCGAGAAGCAAGCTTGGAAAACCTTGGTTGGTGTAGTTAGCTACAGGAGCAAAAAGGAAAATTAATGAGATAGTTAAGGCATGTCCAATAGAGATGAATGGACTATGCACAAAAGCTGATTTGAACATTATACCTTTGGGATCGTATGATTTCCTCATTGGCATGGATTGGTTGGACCAACATCATGTTGTCATGGACTGTTATAATAAGGCATTTTCTTGCATAGATGAGCAAGGAAATTTGAGAACAATTCAAGGAATTCCAAGGGTTGTGACTATCAGATAAGTTTCATCTTTGCAGTTGAAGAAAAGTTTCAGGAAGGGATGACAAGCATTTGGAATGCACATGGAAGAGGCACCTAAGGATAAAGTGCCAAGTGTTGAAGATTGTGCAGTGCTAAAAGAGTTTGAGAATGTCTTTAAAGAGATATCGGAATTGCCTCCAAAAAGAGATATTGCTTTCTCTATAAATATGATGTTGGGAGAAACACTTGTATCCAAGACTCCTTATAGGATGAGTACGCCAAAACTCAAGGAGTTGCAGATACAACTTGAAGAGATTCTGAAGAAGGGGTATATATGGCCAAGTGTGTTAGCTTGGGGTGCACCAGTTTTTTTCATGAGGAAGAAGGATGGTACGCTGAGACTTTGTATCGGCTTCATGAAGTTGAATAATGTAACAATGAAGAACAAGTATCCTTTGCCAAGGATAGATGACCTGTTTGATCAGCTGAGAAACACAGAGATATTTTCCAATATAGATCTCAAATCTAGATATCACCAGGTGAGAATTAAAGAAGAATACATCAGTAAGACTGTCTTTAAAACAAGGTATGATCATTACAAGTTTACAGTGGTGCCTTTTGGATTGTCGAGTGCACCAGTTCTCTTCATGTGTTTAATGAATGGAGTTTTTAGAAATTACTTAGACAAGTTTGTCATTGTATTTTTGGATGACATTCTTATTTACTCAAAGTATAAGGAAGAGCATGAGCAACACTTGAGAATGGTGTTGAAGGTACTGAGGGATCATAAGCTTTATGCAAAGTTGAGCAACTGTTCATTTTACCAGAGGCAGATTCATTACTTGGGTCATATATATCATTTCAGAGGAAGGAATAGTTGTGGACCCAATGAAGATAAAATCCATTGAGGAATGGCCAACACCAAGAAATGTCGCAGAAGTGAGATCCTTTATGGGACTAGACGGGTACTACAAAAGGTTTATTGAAGGATTCTTAAAGATTGTGCATTGAATCACATCCCTGCAAAAGAAAGGTGTGTGATTTGAATGGTCTACGGATTGTGTAAGGAGTTTTCATCACTTGAAGAGTTTGCTTATGTGACACCCTGTTTCCCCCAGTTTGTAAATATAACTATAAATGGCCAAAATACTATGGTAAACTTTATATGTGTGAATATCGATTCGATGGACCTTTGTTTGAAAGGTAAATGAATGTGAACCTAATTATTTACTAAGAAGATGGACATGTGTTGCATGACTAATGGAAGGGGGGGTGTACTTAGAAAGACCACGAATGCTATATGGAGAGACGGTGAAGGGGACTAGGAATGGTTGCGTTAACCTTCACCAAACCAGTGCTTACTGGATTTAATTGCTCAGGACCAGAACCGTCCTCTGACCCATAAATGAATTACAGTAAGTTGGTGGGTGGGAAGACCTCCTCAAGAGTTAATGAGGGATGGGGTGTGTAAGCATGCGACCCTGTTGAAAGAGGTGAGAAGGGAAGGTGTGGTGGGGGGAGAGGGGAAACACACCTGAAAAGAGTGTAGAGACGAGAAGTGAATCTTAGGGATTCAAGGAATAATGGAAAAACTAAGCGTTCTGGACACCGAAAATGGCAGAGAAGATTATGATACAAGCTGGTAAACGAGGCTAGTCCTCCTTGCTTGGTATTGTGTAAACCATTGTTAGGATCCTGCGAGAAGAGGAGAGTAACCTCTGTCCCTATTGTGGTTGAGCGAGAAGAAAAGGATGTGTTGCAGAGCATCGTGGTCTAGCTCGGGGGTTGCTAGTGGTAAATCCGTTTGGAGTGACTGAGCCTACAGTTGGGTGGAAATGGGCACCCCTTCCAGTCATCACTTCACATTGTTTGATTCTGATAAGTCTTTTCTCGGCCTTAATTGTTGAGTTAGAATGATGAATGATTTCTTGGTTTTTACACANTTCCATCTCCTTGGGAACTTACACTTCCCATTGATAAACTGTATGCCCAACTTCACTCCGGAGGGCTTCCCAGACATAAGTTGTAAAATGGTAGAGATAGGAAATATCATGTAGACATAAAACCACCCATCTTAAGAGAATACTTTCCCCTGACCCCCTTGTCATGTGAATTTCCAAACCCAAATCCCTAACCCGTTCAGGGTGAGAACTCAGGAAAATAGTGATACAAAAATATCGAAAGGGAAAGATTTTCCTTGTCCGAAGGACAGACGGATGAGATCTGTCCAGAAGGAGCCAAGGGTTGTCATGGTCATTAGCTATGGGAAAGAGCGTGGGAGTTAACCCCTCTAGCCCCTCGGATCTACGAGTTTTGAGTTCACGTATTGGGAAGATTATGGGTTGGTGTGACAAAAACCTCTAAAACCCGAAGTCGCGAAGTAACGTGGACCGTTGATCTATGGATCCTTTGGGACCCACCTCAACCGTTGCATATGCGAGTTCAGAGTTCACGCACAGGGAGAGAACATATCATGTTCGTCAGATCTATGCGCGGAGGACCATAGCCGTGAGATCCAAAGGAAAGTGCACAAGGTATAACCCCTTTGAAAGTGCACAGGGGAGTGGACTTTTGCAAAGTCCCGAAGTTTCGAAGTTAATCAGAACCGTCCATCGTCAGAGGACAGGTGGCAGCAGATCTGGGAGTTCGAGGATTCGGACCTCGTAATATTTGCAAGGAGCAGAGGCGAATACCTGAGGAGCTGGGAGCCCCAACAATCCTAGTCGTCCGTCGAGAAGGGACACGTGGTGAGATATTAGCATTTCATTAACTCGCAAATCGGGAAGTTAGAGATAGGAGTCGTGAGAACTCGCGAGGTCCAAGTTCACGATTTGATCGTAACCGTCGATCAAAGGGATGACGTGGACCGTTGATTGTCCAAGGAGATATCGGGTATTGGGAGAAGGGAGGTGAGCGGCCCTCCAACTTCACGAAACACGAAGTCCCGATTCGCGAAGAGTTGATCTAAGTCGTTGGGTCACGAGAGATTGTGGACTGTTGATCTGACATCGGTAGTTCGGATTTCAAGATTCTGAGGAAAGGAGACGAACTAATTTCCACCTTCGCGATACACGAAGTCTCGAAGCACTTAGGGATTGGGCCCTGAGTCATAACGGGGGGGGTCACATGGATAGAGATTAAGGAACAGAGCTAGCACTGGGCTAGGCTCTTAGTTCAGGAGTTGGGTGAGTCAAGGTTGGCTCGTACGTGAATACCCGACGATAGAAGTCATGAAGCACATTTTAGTTAGGCTTGTGGTCACAGTTAGTGGTCACGTGGAGGAGGCTTGCGCCTGGTGCTTGTTCGCGCGGGAGAAAAAAATCAAAAATTTAGAGGCTTTACACTATAGTAGCTCCTTCAAAGGGGCGGGTGTGTTACAACTGACAAGTGTGACAATTTTTAGAATTGTTGATCCTGAAGCAGACTTCATTGTGTGCACAGATGCATGCAAGGAAGGACTCAGTGGAGTCCTAAGTCAGAATGGATATGTGGTGTGCTACGAATCAAGGAAGTTGAAAGAGAATGAAAGGCTCTATGCTAATCATGATTTAGAATTGGCAGTTATAGTGCATGCCTTGAAGATGTGGCAACATTATCTCATGGGTAAAAGATTTGAGCTGAGAACAGACCATTGTGGTCTGAAGTATTTGTTTGTACAACCAAGTTTAAATGTCAGACGAAGCAGGTGGTTAGATTTCCTCGGTGAGTATGACTTCGATATAAATCATATCAGAGGAAAATAAAACAAGGTGGTTGACACACTTAGCAAGAAGATGCATGAGATGCATGCTATAGCCATTAGCATGTACCAGACATATTTGTGCAACAGAATTTTAGAAGTTGCCAAATTAGATCTACGCTATGTGGAAATAAAGGTGAATGTACAGCAAGGTATGTCACGGCATAAATTTGAAGGTTGTGAGTTAAGAGAGGATGGGATCATCATGTATAGATGCAGAGTCTATGTGCCAAATGATCACGAGTTGAAGGGCCTGATATTGTCAAGTATGACAAAGGAATTTGTGGATTTTATTGCTCGATCTCTCAAATGTTAGAAGGTCAAGGTTGAGCACAGACATCCAGCTGGTTTTCTGCAACCTTTTTCTATTCCTGAATGGAAGTGGGAAGTTATAACGATGGATTTTATAACTGAGTTGCCTAGGACTGCTAAGAAACATGTTTCTATTATGGTGGTGGTGGAAACGCTTACTAAATATGCCCATTTTATTCCAGTAAAGTCGGCGCACAAGGCAACTAACATTGATGATATTTTCATGTGCGGAGTTGCTAGGTTGCACGGTGTTCCTAAGACAATTATGTCTGATAAATATTCCAAGTTCACCTCAAACTTTTGGAAAGGGCTATTCAAAGGATTTGGAACATGTCTAAACTTTAGCACAACATATCACCTTGAGACAGATGGTCAAATAGAGAGGGTAAATCGGGTGATTGAAAAAATTCTAAGGGTGTATGTGATGGATAAACCATCCAAGTGCGAAGACTACTTGCATTTGATAGAGTTTGATTACAGCAATGGGTATCAGGCATCTTCTAAGATAGCCGATTTGAGGCACTTTATGGTAGAAAGTGCAACATGTCAGTGAGTTGAGACAACCCAGCAGACCGTGCAGTAGTTGGGCCAAATTTACTCCGGGAAATGGAGGAGCAAATGTTAAAGATCAGACAGAATCTAAAGGCTACCCGGGACAGACAGAAAAGTTGTGCAAATAAAGGTAGAACCCATGGACAGTTTAAAGTGGGTGATCACATGTTTTTGAAAGTAAAAGCTAGGCGCAGTTCCCTGAAGTTGGGAAAGTGTTCTAAGTTAGCAGCGCGCTACTGTGGGCCATTTGAAATCCTTGAAAGGATTCGTCATATCGCTTATATACTTGCTTTGCATGCATGATTATGTATTCATAATGTTTTCCATGTGTCATTGCATAATAAGTACGTACCTGATGATAATCATAGTATTGATTGGAATGTGATTCAAGTGGAGCCAAAAGGCGGATTTCAAGTGCGACAGGTTTTCATATTGGACCGAAAATCCAAGCAACTCCGGAATCGAGCCATGGAGTTGGTAAAGGTCCAATGAACGTCGTATGGTTCTAATGATGCAACTTGGGAGCGTGAGGATGCTATGCGAGCAAAGTATCCTCATCTTTTTGAAAATTTTTGAAGTTTTGTATGTATATGTGTATATAATGCACTGAGGATAGTACATAAATAAGGGGGAGTGGAATGTAATGTTCCTAATCTGAACCCCATCTGTAGTTTCACATTTAGGATGGTGAGTCGTTTTGGTTTTGCACGCACTTGAGCAGTGCATGATGTAATGATCCATATGTGTTGGTCATCCATTGACAACGAGTGTAAATGTATTGATACATATAGGCTGGTGAGTCATTGATACCAAGTTTTTGTACTGCACGCACCAGTGGAATGCGAGAGGATAGTTATCAAGCAAAAGGTTTGCATATTATATTGTGTTGTGCGTACCCAAGTAAGTAAGTGTCAATGATTGTGATGTATATGTGTGTGTGTGTGTGTGTGTGTGTGTGTGTAAGTATGTATGTATGTATGTATGTATGTATATGTATATGTTTTGAGGTCGAAGAGCTTGTGGACTATTGGGGTGGTGAGTCGGGATGCAAATAGGCCAGTGCACCTATTCTTGTAAAGTGTATCACACTAAAGTTATTCATATATTACATCGTTGCGCGCAGACTAACTTAGACGAAAAGAGATGGGGGGATGACTACACCGAAAAAGGGAAAAGGGGGAATATTTTAATAATATTTCTGAAAAATGTAATTTTATGAATATATTATTTATCATAAGTTCCCGAGGGATGGGAACAAGCCACCAAGTGGCTAAAGTAAATTCTGAAGGTGACAAGTGTCGAGTTGAAGGCATGCAATATATATTGTTGGCCTTAGCGTAATTTAGGGAGGTGACTCATTCAGGAAAACCTGGAGACGAAATTTCCTCTATGAAGGAATAGGTATTTTGTTGTAACTTATTGTCATTTGGTTGAACCTTGTGCTTGAGAAAATATTGGTATGATTAAAGAAACAGGTTGTTAGGCTCGTAGTTGTCTAGGAGGTGGGTTTTCAAGCTCGTGAGTAATCTCTCCAAGTGAGAGATTGGCTAGGAATTGTTCCCTGGTGCACTGGGCATTAGTTGCAGTGCTTTGAGACTTCCTGATCCAACATGTTGTTAAATCCCTGGAAGGGAAGTGGGGAAGTTGAAGGACTATTGAGCAGAGAAGGGGCACACTTCCTAGGGTGGGACAGGCATGTGGGGAACGAGGGACTGTAGACTAGTCGCAGCAGTCGACACCTTAGACTGAGCATTTTTGTTGTTTGTCAGACCATAGATTGGCATTAGGAATCCTTTTTCCCTGGTGAAGTTCAAGCCCCAGTTGGGGGGTGACCTATTGCTGAAATATTATGAGCAATAACGTCTATGGCTGGGAGGAACGTCTGAATCACGCGCGCAGTTGTTGACTTTCATAAAAGATAAGTATTCTTGTGTGCTTTTATGTTACTGTGATCTTATTCATTTGTATATTTTATGATATATTACTTGCATAGTGTTGCATATGCATCTTGGTTGTTATTATGTTAATATTCTCTATTTTGTAACTGAGATGTGAGTATTTAGCATAGTATTCGTATATGTTGAGTATGTTAGTTGATAAGTAACTTATGTTAAGATTGTTCTGGTAAATGGTCAAGAGTTTTCTGAGAGAGGTTAGAATTACTGGGCACGCAGAAAGTGGTCTGTGTGTACAAGTGATTGGTTTTTATGTGTGTTGGAGCGTAGTCTGTGCACACATGAAAGTAAGACCTGCAAGTGGAATATAAGCAGTTATGTGTGTTGTGGTATTCATATGTCTCTATGGTTATGCGTGCAGTTGTGTTCTCATGTTGGAGTGGTCTTACATTTTGTAACGTCGGTGTGCCCAGTGTGCATGAGTGTATAGTTATATTTCAAGTTACTCCCACTATTATATTATGTATAAACAAGAGGAATTGTGGTGTGGTGTGAACCAATTTGGGTTGTGAATTTGGGTTGTGCGCACTTCCTCGAGTGATTCTGCGCAATTTGAATAGTATTTGCACACTAATTTTCTTGAAGTAACGTAGCTCATAAGTAATCTAGGGAAGTTACTTGAGGCATCAGACCTGAAATTGGGAGAGTTTGTGTGATGGGCCCTAGTATGGGAGGTTGGGGATGTTCGAATTCAAAAGATTGCAATTAATCATCTCAAAATCAATTATTTTTTATAATAATATTGATTTTTATATTTTTGTTATTGCATTTTGGTAAAATGATTACATTAATGCTTTCTCCAACAAATTACACCTATATTATTTGTAACAATGTAAATCATCCATATATTAATTAATCAACAATGCAACATTTTACAACATTTGATAATGCAATAAAATAAGAAACCCATTTTATTATATGTGAATAAGAGACCCATCGTGATACAAAATGGGACAACGTAAAGGTCCACAATAATAAAAATGCAACCAATATATAATTGTTACACTCATTGGTAACATGTCCTCATGCAACTGGGAAAATATGTCGAGTACATAAAACAAAATCCCCGATTTTCATAGACAAATATTCCAAAACATACAACTTGCAGTAACATTCAATTATATTGATTGTCATTCATCATTAGAATTGTTGTCATGCTCGAGTTGCATGCATGTCTCATTTCTTCATCACTTGTAGGTGATATTGTACTTTGGTTATTTAACCTAATGTTTTTTTTATCAGTTTGTTTTTTTATGTTCCACCTCTTCATGTTCCATCTACAAACATAGAAATAAAGTGTAATAAGTATATCTACATTTATATAGTAGGATATACATGATTGCATAAATAAATAAAAACATACCATGCCAATAAGTGTTTCATAAACAATACACATTCTTTCAAAGCCATGTTGCACGTCGTCTCTCAAAATCTCTTTTGTTGGTTGCACTCCATACTTTGTTTCTTGCATGTTTAATATGCCATGACAAAGCACAATCGATATAATTAATATACAGATTTATTGTTGTTCCATTAATTATAAAACGAGAGAAGTTAAACAACATAGCTACTTACAAATTGTTCAATTAAACCTTGACACTTCAACATAAACTCACAACCCATACTTAACCCAATGTCGATCAATTCTTTGGTTGGCTCTTCTTTATATGTTAGCACCTATTAGAAGACATATGTGGACAAGTGTAAATTATTTATTTAAATATAAAGATTGCAACAAATATAAAATCTTAAGTAAGGTAAAAAACGTAAGTACTCACAAACTTTGCGATCAACATTTTTACTCCTCGTCATCCTGTCTTATGTTGAATGGGTTCAATTTTTTTTCTTCTTTTCTACAACAAAACAATTGAAAATTAGTACTCTATGCGATAATTAAATTCTATGTACATAAAAGAATAAATGAATGACTACATATGTCTGATGCACGTTGTTGTTAGGATGGCTCCTCCTGTGATGCAATTATGTTCATTTCTTTTACCATCACCTTGTACTCTGTTTTGGACATCCCTACTGGCATGTATTGGATTTCACCTTGTTTGTCCCCTGAAATTTGAATAATTTTCCTGAAAAATGAAAAGCACGATAAAAAAAAATTAAATCAACATGAAAGTAAATATAGAATAAAAAATTAATTTGGTAATTTTTGGGACATATTATAGAAAAACATGTTTAGTAATATTATTGTTTAAATGATCGTTTTTTGTTATTGTAAGTTTTTTCTATTGCAAGTCTCATGTGTAAATCCTAACCTTGTACAATATCTACTCAAACAGATATTCATAAAAGAACAGAAAAGACACAATGGCAAATACAAACATTACACAGATATTTTTACCCTGGAAACCCAAACTAGGAAAACCAACATATTCTATATTCATTCATTGTGTTACATTGTTTACAATACAATATACATATAGGAGCCAATGGCATCCAAAACCCTAACCCAATGACCTGGATTAGTCCAAAACTCATATTCCTTAACCGGAAATAGAAAACCATCGGCAAAAACCATGTGCCGAAAAAACACCTAAATACTTGACATGTTTCCCAAGGTAGGTGTCACGTTTCCCGAGGCAGGAATTTTTTTCTAACCCCCCTGCGCACCCGGTGCATACACTCAGACACTACTACTTGTGAAAAGAATATAACACATACCCAACATCACGAGTCTCATTGACCATTGCTATGGAAACACTTCTTGTAGTTTACATATAAACTGATTCTTGGAGTCATTGGATTAATTTTTGTATTGTAAGTGTAAAGTACCTCTATAAGTTCTTTCCACTATATCCGTCATAGTTTGTAAAAAAATCCCCCCCTCTTGTTAACTTTCAACACCACTTTAGAGGAACTAACTAAGTCATTATGATTTACATCTTTTTTAATTTTTATCTTCTTAGGATGACATTTCGTTCCCTCACTATCGGTCTCTACACAAGATTAAAAAAAATATGAAATCAAGTGTTTAAAACACGTTAGCAATTACTATTAAGAAGATCATTTTTAGTAAAAAGTCAAAGAAAAACTTCATGTTGATTATCTTTTGATCCACCTAATTCCTCTCTTTTCAAAATTTCCATAAAGCTTCTAAGCTCTTTTGCATTCAGATTGTGAATAATCTTATCGAGTTTCTTCAAGTTTTTACTATGCATGACACACCTTAACCAATACACATCATTAATTTAAACCTAGAGATAATTCAAATATATTAAATTTTTATTAAAACTTAAAGAATTTGCCTTGTTCACATGTTGGGATGAGCTACCATCACGCTCGTTGAAATAAGTTGTCTTCCTTGAACTTCTATCAACCATCTTCTATTAAAAAAAACAGGAATCATCAGATATAGAAATTATGAAATATTTTTTATAAAATAAGATTTCAATGCATATGGTAAAATAATATGCATCGGTACGTTCAACATTATGTATACACACATGTATATGATTACCATGTCGTTATGAAATTAAAAATGTTTTGTTTATAATTTTTTATATTCACGCAGTGCTTTATATAGTAATAGAAGCATCAATTCCTCATTATTGTTTATTGTGCACCATTAAACCCTTGAACGAATTTAAGACATGACGCTTTCCATATTTTTTTAACTAAAAAACTACTAGGTATTTTCTAATATATACAAAAAAGTGTTACAACATTTCTAGGGAATCTGCCAAAAAGGAAACTAGATTTCCTCGACTAGAGGTTTTCAACCTAGATTTCAAACCAGATGTCTTATGTTTTGTTGATGGCCATAATTGACCATGATCAACATAGGGGAGATCACCCGGCCAAGATCCTAATTAGACCCTTATCCGTTTGGAATGGTGATTCAGACTGGTTAAAATGGGTCCAATTACCCTTCTCCTAAGACTAGCCTAAAGTTAATTTAGCATGAGCTATCTTGTATGTACATTTGTCTATGTACAAGGCCTTTGGCTTGTTAGTGTATTATAGTAGATTATTATTATTAACAAACTGAAGGGAAATGAATCACCTGTATGTTATTACTATGGAAAAGATGATACCCTTAAAGTGACTGAAATTAGGGCTCGGTCTAGCCACAATGAGGATTGCTCCTATGAAAGGAGACTTAAAGAATGCAGATTAATCCTAAGATGCAAGTGAACAAAAGGAAAACCTATCTTGACTAAGAAAAGGATATCCCTACTCATAATCAAGAGCAAAGTATTTATTAAGAAGGGGAAAAGAATGTGATTGAACCCAGGGTTAAGTTTTATTTGTAAACTCTCAAAGTAGTTTGACAACTTACAAGTTGTTCAAGCAGATATACAATGAAACAATCTGAATAAATAGTTATTAAAACATTTTTTTGCATATACCCAAATCCAATCATGTGAATGAATCCATTTAAGATTTATATCGAACTAAGGAAGTAGTTCCTTTAACTCAATACAAGATGTAACAAGACAAATTTGTAATTGACCAATAAATAGTTATTTAGTAATTCCAAATAAGTCTCCATGAATTCTTCATCAACTCTGGTTGAACC
>SNQJ01S0193641.1:0-12350 GCA_010110895.2 Picea sitchensis
AGAGACAACAGCAAGGTCATCACATGTGGTTGATTTTCTTCATGCATGAGAAAGTGTGTGTGTCAGAGCTAGAAGCCATCGAAAGGAGACCTATGACATCAAGGCTCAGGTTGTAAGTTTCTCTTTCAATTAATTCAATACAATAATATGCCCCTTTCCCATAAAGATGATGTCATTTTATTACATAATTCCTTGATCATATGTATAGACTAGTCATTGAATATCTTAATCCGCCTTTACTTCGATTGGTTCATCTTGTTGTGATCTGGACGGGACGAGAGAATTGGAGAAAAGCTTGGAACAACAGAGATCTAAGGAGAGAGTCCATAAGGTATGTCCATAACCCTTATCTCTTAGTTCATTCAATAGGCTAGATCTAGGGAAAAGTATTATTCTGTCCTGTTTTGTTCTAGATACCAGGTGGATCTAGGGAGATCGGTTAGTGTCCGCACCTACAGATTTATCCTATAACACACATAATCTATATCATAATCTCCTATCTGAGCATTCAAATGTAGCTCCTTATTTGTCCTTCTCTTTTTGGATAGTTGATGTACTTCTTTATTCAGTAGAGGATCTACCTTTCCTAGCTGATACTGTTTGATCAAATTTTGTAGCTCCTATACAACGCTCTCATCCTGTATCAAATTGATGTAAGTGCATAATAATTCCATGAGTATGCTTACCTCTTTTCCTTCTCCAGGTGAAGCAGACTAATCAAAGGCCAGGGGCATTCCACATTCTCTCACTTCTGGTTGTGCCTTTGATGAAGAAGCACGATCTCTTCTAAACTCTTTTCTTCCCTCTTTGAATGTCTGCTTCTCTCTCTTTGGATCAAACTCTTGTGTCTTCTCTACAAATTGTTTGACTTCTGATTGTTCTGTAGTCTTCCCTAGAGTCACCCCATCTTCTCCCATAGAAGCGCCTCCTCTTGTGATAACAACAACTCTAGGATCCGCTCCACGGGGTTCTGCTATGATTAGTTGTACATGTTGGTTTCCCCCTCGTCTTTCCTGAAGTTTGGATAACAATGCAGGAAAATATTCTATGACATGTTCAAATGAGTTGCAGTAACTGCAAGTGGTACAAGGGTTTTGACAGTCCCTTTCTAAGTGACCTGGCTATGCGCAGTTATAACAAATGATCTGACCTCTACCTTGGCCCATGCCTGCTCCTCGTCCTCTTCCTCTGAATCCACCACGAGGGTTGAAGTTTCCTCTTCCAGGGGAATTATAATGCATAGTGTTCCCTTCTTGCTGTACTTCACCTTGAATTTTGTAGATATCCCTTGATCTTTCATGTAAGAGGTCGTAATCTCTACAGTCCTTCTCATCATGACCCACAGATTTACAGAATGTGCAGTAGAGGTTTGTAGGTGTCTGAACATACTTTTGCATGTAATAGCATTCTCCAAGGCAATGTCTATTTCTACATACCTTGCACCAAGGTATAGTAACTTACTTCAAGGGGCTTGGAGCTCCAGAAGCCAAATATTCATGAAACATGGGGCAATGCTCCTTGTCATGGCCTTCTGATTTGCATCTAATGCACTAGATGTCTTCTCTCTTATATTTTCCCTTGCCTTTCTTCATATCTTCGACCTACAGTGACAAGCTAGTTAGTTGATTCAATATTTGACTCATACTTGAGCTGGATTCTGCCATAGAAGTCGATTCAAGCTTCATGGCGATTTCCAATGCCTTAGCCTATGAAGAAATATTCTGCTGCATCAGAGGGACTCTGATGTGTGGTAGGAGGGAAACAATGAACCATTCCTTGTTCTACTCGTCTGGGATCTGAAAACTCAAATGACCTGTCAAGGTTTTAAACCTATGATCAAACTCCCAAACAGGTTCAGCTACTTTCTGCTTGATTTCTTTCAACTCTGTGATGCACTGCGATTCCGACTTGGGTTTATTGAATTCAACAATCAAAGCAGTCTTAATTTTGTTTAGCGGTTTCGGCTTGACAACTCCTTGGATGAAATTCATGTACCAACTCAGTGCCTGATCTCTCAGGGTAGTACTAAACTGATCTCGTTTAGCAACTTCATCAGTTACATTCTTAATACTCCATACAACTTCACATAGAATCAGGATCTTCAGATCCATCTCCTCTAAAGGTGGGTAATCTCATTTCATCTGCCATAGATCTGCCTAAGGTTCTTGACTGAGTATGCACTGAAACACTTGTACCCGTTCTCTGAGTGTTATGATAACTTATGTTACTCTAGTTAATTAATGTTGTTAAAACAACATGAGGTGTAATAGCACTTATTTCAACAGTCTGCGCAGTCCTTGAAGTTTTTGACTCTTCTCGACAAGGTTCTTCAGTCTTCTCTTTTTCTTCCCTAGCGGACTTTGAATGTTCCTTGTTCAACAAGTCTTCTTCTTCTCCACTGTAGAACCCTTATTATTGTGTTGGTTCATGAATCTTCTCAAACAAGTTCACCATAGGAACTTCTCTAAAGGTTCTCTCACTGCGTGTGTGTCCGATCTCTGTGTTGCTGTTGATGTATGAATTCTTGAACATTAGCTTTTTCAGTCTGACCCACTACTGTATCTTAAAGATGTTCTTCTCATGCAATAACATCTTGATCTTAAACTTCAATAAGTGTAAAAATTTTCCTCTCAGCCCCTTAAAGAAATATCTCTCTGCTTGGATATATGATTCTACCCTATCAATAGCAAACTCTATGATATACCCTCCAAGGGTAATATCCAAACAATGATATACTACTCTTGCCATGGCGTTATCAACTCTTTTGACCTTCTTGATCAGCGCTGACGTCCAAACCACAGAAGATCTAGATCTGATCTCAAAATGGGTGTCTACTAATATGGACATCCACTCGTATATATCCTTATGGATTCCTCCAAAGAAAATCTCGTGTATATCAGTAAAGATATACCTTCCCAACCAATCTTTTGTGCTAATATTAGGGTTCTTATTCTGAGCTTCTGCAAAGTCCTTCTCTTGTTCTTCTATCCACTTCTGAATCCCTGGATTCAATGGAAACCACCTAGACATTACCTCAAGAAGATCCTAGTCTCGGAAACAGAACCATTTGTTGGCACTGGGGCAGACCCAGGGTTCAACTCTAACAACGCACCAAAAATCCCTAACTACTGGCCCTTTCAGCAACACCTGCAAAGTAGATGCAGTCTCACCCGAAGTATCAATAGGGGGTTGCAAGACACAGGTGTCTACAACTAGAGGAAATGCAAGTGGAATCAAGGAAATCACACAAGGAGATCATATTATTCTTCCCAAACATAAACCTGCTTTGCACAGTTATATATCAGATCTAACATACTAATGCATCATCAAAGTAACAGAGTAAATATCACAACATCAACCATACACAACAACATGATATATGTGGTTCACCCTCTCCTTAGGGCTACGTCCACAGAGCTGTGCTTTATAATATATTAGGTGAAAGATTACAATTCTATCTGCACTCTTAGCTTACAGATCTCTCTCTTTCTCTCTTCTCTCTACCTCCCTTTCCTGTGAACCCAACTGCAAGATTGATCTTCGCACCCAGATGAAGATATTACAACACATAATTCTCTCTCCACACAATACTTCTCTCTTAGTAATAACAACAATCACTCATTATCCCATATCTGACCCCATACCAGGTACTCTTGACCTTTATTTATACATTACAATAGCTCACTGACAGCCTTAGGCCAAAGTCTAGGTTTCGAAAACCCTAGATACCAAAACCCTAGGTGTCTAAAACCCTAGGTAAACTTGACCCACATTTTCAAGGCTTCACCAACCTATCTTTCCTTCCTTCCCACGAAGTTCTCCAAAGAATATACCGATGGATTTTTCCACTTGTTGATTTGTCCATGATCCATCGTCCTTGGTGATCTATCTTCCTCTATCTTCTCGTCCAACGACTTTCTTCCTCGGACTTTGCTCCACCCTTTCTGCTTCTTTAATTACTTTGACCTAATCTCAATCAACCTTCTTTTCATGCAGTTCACATTTCACCTTTTCTTATGTAATATTCTCTTTCTTCCATAACCAAGGGCCAACACTCCCCCACAATCAAAATCAACATTTCCATTAAACCAAGCATCGTAGAAGAGAACACCATCGACACCACATGCTCCCCTAAATAAATCATTTCTTACAAAGCACTCTTTCAGGAATAATAGGATATTTTTTCCTGGCCATATACGAAGATGCCTGGCCTCAATCCTTCTATAGTCGAACATCGAATTGACACATGGCCAGATATTGCCCCTATTCATCAAAATCAACGCCCCCTCCACCCGTTCAAAGCCACGACTATCAAAACCAAAATTGACAAATTAGGCCCTGCCGGGTTCATTTACCCCATTGCGTACACTTCTTGGGTCTCCAACCCCATCCCCATTAACAAAAAACATGGAACTATTCATGTTTGCACAAACTTTCATGACCTCAACCACGCCTTTCCCAAAGACAACTTCCCAACCCCTTTCATTGACCAAATAATGGATGATTGTGCCGACCATGAGTCACTTTAATTTATGTATGGGTTCTCCGCCTACAATCAATTTCAAATCCACCCAACATATTAGTAAAAAACCACTTTTAGAACCCCTTGGGGAACCTTTGCTTATTGCATCATTCCCTTTGGGATAAAAAATTCCGATGCTACGTTCCAACAGGCCATGACTTACATTTTTCATGATCTTTCTCACATCATTCTCACTTATTTGTATGACCTCACTGCTCGATCCAAAAAGCAAACCCAAGATTTAGACGATTTATGCATCATTGATCAGAAAGTTCTTTCGGATTTATCGCATAGGTTTTTTGATGTTCGACGTTTCAGACCAAACTAGTGTGGTCCATCATCAGAAAAACTTTTTTGTGAGAAATGAAGGAAAAAAGATATAACAGGTGTATAAAGCAACATAAAAGATGATGATAAAAAGAAATTTCTTGTTATCTACCCTTCCACCCCTAAGATATATGGAATTCCTAAAATTCATAAGGAAGGGGCCCCTCTTAGACCCATCGTCAACACAATAGGAAGCCCTACTTATCAACTTGCAAAATACATAGCTCATAAACTCAAACCCTTAGTCGGAAACACTTGCTCCTTTGTTAAAGACTCCTCTTTCTTTGTAAACAAGATCAAAAACATTAAATTGGACAAGGATGACTTCCTCGTCAGCTTTGATGTTGTTTCTCTCTTCACTAAAATTCCCATTGATGGAGCAATGAAAGTCATCAAGAACATCACTAACCTAGGTACTGCTAACTTAGTTGAGCTTTGTTTGAAATCCACTTTCTTTAGTTTCCAAGGCGACATTTATGAACAAACTTGTGGGGTTGCTATGGGATCCCCCCCTCTCCCATCATAGCCAATTTATTCATGGAAGATTTGGAAAACAATGCCCTAATCTCCTCACCCTTCAAACCTAAATACTGGAATAGGTTTGTTGATGATACCTTTGTCATTTTGCCCCATGGTTGTGACAAATTATATGAATTTGTGACTCACTTTAATAAATAATACGATCACATAAAATTCACTATGGAGGTTGAAAATAATGGTAGTCTTCCTTTTCTAGATGTCAGAGTCACAAAAAGACCTGATGGATCCTTATCCCATCAAGTTTATAGGAAGAAAACTCACACTGAACAATACCTTCATGCCGATTCCCACCATCACCCCTCCCAAAAACTAGGTGTTCTCAACACCTTAGCCACTAGAGCCTTCAAAATTTCTGATGATGAACACCTAGAGGAAGAGAAAAATCACCTCCTCAATGTTTTTAAAGATAATGGCTATAAAAAACATCAAGTGATGAAAGCCTTTCAAAATGCCACTAAAACACCTAGGAATAAAGAACAAACAAATAATGATGTGTCCAAGGTTCACTTACCCTACATACAAGGGACAACAGATAAGCTTGTTAGGATTTTAAAGAAGAAAATCATTGGGGCAACTTTCAAACCCTTAGACACTATTAGGAATTCCCTTAGGTCAGTCAAAGACTATGTTGATCCCATCGAACAAAAAGGTGTCTATATGATCCCGTTCTCGTGTGGTAAACAATACATAGGAGAAACAGGTCGTTCATTTAGAATTAGGATTCAAGAACATGCCGCAAACATTAAACACAATCAGACTCGTCCCTCAGCTCTCATAGAACATTCAGACAAAACTAAACATCACATTTGCATTGAAGAGACCAAAATTCTTGCCAAGATAGATCACTATCACAATAGAAAATTCAGAGAAGCAGTCGAAATTGAAAAACAACCTAACAATCTAAACAGAGATGATGGATGGAAAATTAGTCAAAATTAGATCCCTACACTAACCAATATGAATAATTATAGATATTAATTTATAATTTTTTTTCCAGTCGGCTCTTAATAAATAAAAATTAATAAAAAAACAAATAAATAATTATTAAACAAACAAATAAATTTTCCTAAGTTTTATAATTCTTGATTTCATTTTTAATAAGTCGTCTCCTTATAACAACTTTTCAAGTATTTATACACCTGTTATATCTTTTTTCCTTCATTTCTCACAAAAAAGTTTTCCTGATGATGGACCACACTAGTTTGGTCCGGAACGTCGAACATCAAAAAACCTATGCGATAAATCCAAAAGAACTTTATGATCAAAACAATGGTCACAAAAGCCTTAGAACATAAATTATGCATCGTTTTTCAACAATGTCGCCAATATAGTATCCACTTGAACCCCCTCAAGTGTGTCTTCTATGTCACTGCTGGGCACCTCCTCGGGTTCATTGTCTCCCAACACAACATCACTGTGGACCCCCTCAAGGTCCAATCTATCACATAAATTCCACCACCTAGGACTTTATGCCAACTGCAGAGCCTACAAGGAAAATCCAACTTTTTACGTCGCTATAATATACCAGATATAAAAAGTATGCAGAATAGAAATAAAATGCTTGAAATGGCAGAATAATAGTAATATAACCAGAAAAATCACCACAATAACACTTAAATGATATAAGAATAACAACATAAATAACACTTTGATTCTGAGAGCAATGTTCACGAGCCTCTTCGGAAGGGCAACCTCTAGTTGTGCAGAGCTCTATTACAATAATCTCCAAGCTAGGGTTCTCATACCCTCGAATCCTATTTATACTAAATATGTCTATCAAAAGAAGCATCTAGAGGAAGATCCTTCTAGAAGTGGAAGCTTCTATTAAGTCTTCTTACATTCAACTTATTCTATTTTATTGCAAGGCCTTATTAATATTGACCTTTATTACATCCGAGTATATTGTTCTACCTATGTGCAAGTTATGACCCTAACATGTCCTCCCCATTAAAAACAACCTGTTCCTCAAGGCTTGAGATGTGGAAATTGCTGCAAAATGGTAGCTGGTTCCCAAGTGGCATTTGCTAGAGTTGTATCTTTCCACTGGACTAACACTTCCTTGATGGTTCTCTGATGCAGGCGATGCTCATGCTGGTCCAAAACTGCTTGTGGCTGTATCCAAATGGATCCTTCTTTGACTAACTTGGGAAGGTTGGTTTGAATTTGGCACTTAGTTCCAATCACCTTCTTTAAGCATGAAACATGAAAAACAGGATGTAGCTTCGAATGACTGGTCAAATCTAACTGATAGGCTACTTGTCCGACACACTTGAGAATGATATAAGGACCATAAAATTTGGGTGCTAGCTTCTAATAATGCTCAACCTTGAGGTAAGTTTGCTTGTGAGGTTGCAGTCGAAGAAACACCTAATCCCCTTCTGCAAATTGACATTTAGAGCGACCTTGATCTGCTTGTTGCTTCATGCGATTCTGTGCCATGACCAAATTCTCTTTGAGGGTACAAAGAATAGCCTCTCGAACTGTAAGTGTTTGGTCAACCACCTGGACCTTCGAGACACCAAGTAAGTATGAGAAAATTTAAGGTGGCTTCTATCCATATACCGCTTCAAAAGGAGTCATGCGTGTAGATGTATGGTATGAAGTGTTGTACCACCATTCAACTAGGGGTAACCATTGAGCCCACTGATTTTTCTTTTCCAAGGAAAAACACCTCAAATATGTTTCCAAACACTTGTTGACAACTTTTGTTTGACCATCAGTCTAGGGATGATAAGCTGTGCTGAGATGCAATTGGGTGCCTTGTATCTTGAACAGTTCTTGCCAAAAATTGCTTGTGAAAGTTGGGTCGCAATCAGAAACAATATAGTGTGGCATGCCATGAATCTTGAAGACCTGATCCATGAAAATTTGAGCCACTATGGATGCTATAAATGGGTGTTGAAGAGCGCAGAAATGAGCATACTTGGAAAGGTGATCAAAAACCACCATGATGACTGATTTATTTCCCGATTTGGGTAAGCCTGTACTAAAATCCATAGAGATATCTTTCCAAATAGCAGGTGGAATCAGAAGTAGTTGTAGTGTGCCCAAAGATTTTACTATTTCTCCCTTGTTGCATTGACACACATCACATTCAACGACAAAATTACGAATGTCCTATTTCATACCATCCCAGAAAAAAGAACGTTTGACCCTGTGATAGGTTTTGGTGAACCCGGAGTGCACCGCTGTGGGTGTAGCATGAAGCTCAGAAAGTACCGTGGATTTAAGATTTGATTGTTTACTTAAATACAAACGGCCTTTGTATTGAAGCTCATCATGGAGCCAAGAGTACCCTGGGGAAGATGGAGCATTGGACTGCAATTGTTGGATCAGATGCGAAATTTTGGGATCTTGTAGCCATTCCTGGCGAATGGCTTGGAGCCAATCTGGTACAATGAAGGAAAGAGAAAAAAGGGATCCTTCATCTTCATATTTTCAGGAAAGTGCATCTGCCACCACATTGTCTTTTCCTTTCTTGTAAATGATCTCATAATTATATCCAAAGAGCTTAGTCACCCATTTTTGTTTCTCTGTGGAGGAAATACATTGTAACAGAAAATACTTGAGGCTTTGATGGTCTGTCTTAATTTGGAAATGTTTCCCCAATAGATAAGGGAACCACAGATCAACAACATGCATAATAGCCAACATTTCCTTTTCATAGTTGATTTTCCCAGATTTCTTTTGGATAGTTGCTTGCTGGTAAAGGCCAAAGGTCGACCCTCTTGCATGAGGACAACACCAATTCCTTTCTCTGAGGCATCACATTCCAAGACAAAGGTCTTTGTGAAATCAGGAAGGGCCAGGACTGGAGTGGTTCACATGGCCATCTTCAAGGTTTGAAAATCTTGAGAAGTGGCTGGAGTCCAAGTGAAATAGTTCCTTTTTAGGACAACAGTGAGAGGTGCTGTAATATTTCCATAATTCTTAACAAATTTGCGATAATAACCTACTAAGCCTAGAAATACACACAAGCTTTTGAGAGTCTTTGGGTGAGTCCAGTCTTGCATAGCTTCAATATTTTTTGGATCCACTCTGATGCCATCCTTTCCAACCAGATGACCCAAGTATTCTACATCTGAGGCACCAAAAGCACATTTACACTGTTTCAGGAAAAGTTGGTGCTAAGAGGGTAGATGTAGAACTCTATCCACATGAGCAAGATGGTCTGTCCAGGTTTTTCTATAGATGAGGATATCATCAAATAAAACTAAGACAAAATGACAGAGAAGAGGAAGGAAGACATGATTCATGAGGCTTTGGAAGGTGGAGGGGGCATTACACAAGACAAAGTGCATGACCAAAAACTCATAGTGGCCCTCATGAGTTCTAAAGGAAGTATTGGGAATATCTACCTCTTTCATACGTATCTGGTGGTAGACTGAACGAAGATCGAGTTTAGTAAAGAATTGGGCACCAATCAATTCATCCAGGAGGTCATCAATGACAGGAATGAGAAATTTTTCTTTAATGGTAAGCTTGTTGAGGGCAGGGAAGTGAGGAGACATTCTCCAAGAACCTTCTTTCTTCAGGAACTTGATCACATGAGAAGCATAGGGGCTCGTACTAGGGTGGATAATGCCTGAATTAAGGAGTTCCTGGATGATTTTCTCAATTTCATTTTTTTTGGAAAAGGGGTGACAATACAGACGGATATTGGGAGGAAGGATTTTGGGTACAAGGGGAATGGAATGATCATGAACACAACGGGAAGGAGGGATTCCCTGGTGTTATAACCCTAATTTTCACCAGACAAGCTTACCTGGCATCAGGCCATCTCAGATTCCTTGTTTTCCAAAGCACTGCTGAACAACTCTTCTTAAAAACACTTTTTATAAAGGCCCACGTGCCCTGCTCTATTACTACACACATGTACATGCTCGCTGACCCAAAACAACCCGCGTTTACCTACAAAAGCACAAAAAAAGGAAAGATGCCAATGGAACACACAACTTTGGGTGAGTTAACCGAACCTTCTGGCCATGCATGGCCAAGGGTTCATCCAAATACCTAGCTTCTTCTAGCCTATAAAAGAAGGGTTAGGGGTCCCATTTCGAGAAGGAGAATCATAGTAAATAAACTATACCCAATTGCATATTCCGTTTGTCCCAACCCTTTAGACTTCCTTATGCAAAGAGAAAGATAGAGCAAAGAAGTTGGAGGACAGTATAAGAGGAGCCTAGGACCAAGTTCGTGTAGTAGCGACTGGCTTCATCATTGTAAGTTGATTTGTTGAAGTTAGTAATAAAGAGATAATTTTCCCGTCCCACCATATGATGTTTTTATGATTTATTTTATACTTGTTTATCGAAATCTCTAACCCATTAATATATAGATCAAATGCATGCAGAGTTTGTTACTTGTTTTATGTGAATGCAGGTCAGCCTTGGGAGGAGAGCTGCAATCAAAAAACGATCAAGCGTAAGGAGGGATCTACATCAAACGCCCGTGATAAGGTATGCTCATATAACTATGTATTTGCTTAAGAATAATGGGACGATGGTAGAAAGTAGAGATCTTTAGGTCTTTTCTGCATGCATAATATAACCCTAAGTGCTAGTCCGTAGAGGGATTTCCCACTCACAACAGAATTGGTGACCATACTAGGGATAGTCTCTAGGGTTCATGAGGATATTTTTGGGTATTTTTAAGAATTAGTTTCATTTTCCTATTTTTAAAGTTTCTATAAAAGTCTGAGCTAACAAAGATTCTGGTCTTCCATACTAGCTATCTTTGTTTCTTTGCTTGACTGTAATTTTTTCAAGACCCACAGAGGTACATGCAGCCTGTATAAGGTTTACACGTGTGTACCCGCACCCTGCATTCTCACAACCCACATGTACATGCTAGCTGAGGAAGTGATAGTCGCGTGTAGATTCCAGAAAATTGCTTTTAAAGAGGCAACCATCCTCTTCCCTGTCAGAAGTAGTCCTTCTCAGGGGTTTTCTGGAAATATTTCTAGTCTTTGTTGCTTGCAGTCTGTAGCTTAGGTTTCACCTTAGATTGGTTTGTTCTATGAAGTTTTCCTTTATTTTTTTTCTTTTTCTGTTAAAGTAAGTGGCCGAGTCTTCAAGAGATTCTGGTTATTAGTACTAGTAATCTCTGCCTAGGCTAGCTTGCTTGGATTTTTGTTTTTCTCTCAGAGTCAGGGATACACGCGACCTATATAAGGCCATCACGCATGTACATGCCCTCTGACATTACACAACTTGTGTGCACATGCTTGCTGTTGAACTGCCGGTGGTGTGCTTGAGGAGAAGTTTTGTTGAAGGTGAGGTCATGATCCTTTCGTTTGACCAGAACTACAACTATCAGGTTTTTGGGTCTCTGTCATAGCAGTCAATATCTTAGGTTTGATCACAACAATAGATTTTTCCTCAAAATTTTCTGTTATAGGGTTTTTAGACAAGTACGAGAGTCCATTTTTAAAAATTTACTTGTGTGTGATTTTTCACGTGACTCTTTGCGATTTGCGCTTATGCCATAAATTTTTTCTTGGTTTGACTTGTTGGTATTTTTACTTTTTGGCTTTGTGAGCATTCAAATAAAAAAAAAAAAAACTTTTGTTTCTTTGATTGGTTAAAAAGTGTTGTTTTTCATTAGTAACTAGGGAAAAGTCTTTGCTTTCATAAGTTATTGACAGTTTACTTAGATCATAAGTAGCTCATAGTCGAGTGAAATCCTTCTTTGAGTTTGTTGTGCAAAGATCTTAGAAAAATTTTAAAGTTTGAAAAGTTGTTTAAAGAAAAGTTTTTGTTTCCAAGCTTTCTGTTATTTTACTTTCATCTTTCAAACATCACTAGTTTCACTTTCATATCCTTTGACGTAACACAATACATAAAACTAACGCTAAATCTAAAATTCATTAGACTTTTTATGTTTGTAGGGTCAACCAACTAGTTTAGGGTTAGGGCCTTGAATTAGGTTGGAGAGGAAACTCTTCAAGGCCATTAAAATC
>SNQJ01S0193642.1:0-17731 GCA_010110895.2 Picea sitchensis
CCACCACTGTTGGTTTATATAGTATTTCAATAGGTATAAGATTGAAACATTGTATCTTTTTGACATAAACCATTGGACCTCTTCATTGTAAGTTTCTCAAATTAATTAGAAGACTAATCTTGATTCAAATTTTGTCCTCATGAATTGATCACAGATATGGATTGACTCATTATATCATTTCCAAGTTTTCCAATAGATCATATTCAATCTTTTACCTTCTCTCTATATTCTTATGGTGTTAATCTTTGTCAAATTACTCTACATGACTTAAGCTATTTACATAAATGGATTTTGTATGAGGTGCTTCCTTTAACCCAATGTTCAAATGACCATGGGCTCAAAACCATGGGCTTATCCATTTAAGCATTGTTCATAGCGCTTCTTATTTCATCCTTATTCCTCTATCATGATACCAAAACCCATGACCAAATGAAAGTCCTAACAGGCGCTAATCCGACGGTTTCAACATTATCCTCGAGAATAAAACAAATCAACATGCATGAATTAATCAGGAGTCGAGATGAACATTTCTCATTCACTTTGTGTTGGCACAAGGGCATACCCAAGGTTCAACGCTTCAACAATGCACCATCAAAACCCTAACTACCGGCCCTTTCGGCAACACCTGTGAAGCAGATTAAGTCTCACCCAAGGTAGAGGCAAGGGGGGTTTCAAGAATCAGGTGTCTACAACCAAGATGGGACACCGATATGTGATTACAATACTTAACAGAGCACTTAGACAACAATATGCATTAGTTCTTAAACCTCATTCACATCACAGATCAAACCCTTATTACAGATCAACACAGTAATAATAAATACCAAGTCCTTTCAATCACTTAGCACTTATCATTAGCTCAGATCTAACATTCAAATACCCTTAAGAACTAAGAAACAACATTAGATTCATTCATCATACATTATAAAAAAAACACTGAGCATAAATCACATAAACAATATCGCACAAAGCACATCAAGACATAGGATATACGTGGTTCACCCCAATGTGGGGCTATGCCCACCAACTTCTTCTTCTTCTTTATTAGTCTCCAACATTCTTACATTCATATGCTCCTGTGCACAAAGCCACAGAGCCAAGCTTTGAACTAGACAGGTGATTTGCGCATAGTGCACTAGATTCACCTTCCTCAAAATTAGGTCAAGGCACATACCCAACTCTTTAATAGAACAGAGCCTTACATACACAACCAAATTGCTCAAAGTAACTTACAATATCTTGCATTAATCCAATCATACTGTGCACACATCCAACACTATAGTAGTACTTCTTACATCACTTAGCTACCTATTTATACATTTACAAAGAGGCCTAAACATGGGTAAACCCATGGGATGACATCCCATACCTGTTACATAAACCCTAATAACCCTTTGCTTGGTCCACAAGCCCACAAAACAAGCGAGATCCTGTGATCTCAACTCTACTTGGGTGCTCCATATTCGACTAGCTTGTCGAAGTCCCAAAAGTGGTCAACCACGACCAATGTTTCCTCAAAAATTGGTCAAGGGCCAACATGCCCCCAAAACTCACCTGTGACTCGTTATGAGTCACTCAGATCTAGGCAGTGCTGCTTCGAAGGCCTCAAGCTTAGCTCGAGATGCCTCGAATTGCTTATTTGCCTCCTGTAGTTGTGCTTCTAGTTTCTTTAGCTCCGGATCTTCTGCAAGGTGCTCATAGGTCTGTGCACTCCGATCACTTAGTTTCTTACATTCTGAGGTGAGTTCCCTGATTCTTTCTACTGCACTCTTGGTGATTTCTTCCCTTTGATCGCACACTTCTTGCGGAGTGCTCAGAACTGCTTGGATATCTAGCTCCATTACTCTTGCTTGAAGCTGTTGAATGGACTCAACGAGCTTCCCCACTTGTATCTCGACTGACTCTTCTTCCTCCTACACCAAGATCGACATAGAGCAAAGTTCTTTAGTCACTGCCTCTTTGACCGCAGTCTACTCTGTGAGCATCTTGTCTTTTTCTTTCTGCATCCTCACTTTTTCCTCCTCGAACATCGCCCAAATTTCATCTTTCTCTTTCTTGTAAGCGGTTACATAGGACTACGCAAATCATAGTTTCTCTAATACCTCCTCCTTTTCTTGCTTCAAGGCTTCTGTATCCTGCTCCTTTTCTTCTTGGGATCGATGAAGTTGAGCCTCTGTTTCATATGCTAGCCTTCATAATTGGACAGGCTCATCCCCCAATTCTGAAATCTTCGACGAAAGAGGTGCAATAGATACTGCACGGCTAAAATGAATAGCTTGTTGTATGTATTTGAGTTCCTTCTCTATTCTTTCATACAGTGTTTCTTGCTTCACTCCATGTCTCTGCAAGATGTCCTCTGAAGCATCATCCACGACTGCAATGATTAGACCGACATCATCCTCTGTGAGCACATTCTTTGACTGAGGCTTATTGGCATGGGTTTTCTTTCTTGCTGAGGGTTTCTGCAGAGAAACCTTCCTTTTCTTTGATGTTTTGGCCTCGGTAAGGGGATCTTTTGGTGGTGTAACTTCACCTTTGTATTTATTTTCTCCTTCTTCCCTTCCTTCTTCTTGGTTCACTTCGTCTCCTCCTCCCTCTGTAGGTGAGTCAGGCCTACTTTCCTCTGAGGCATTATCCTCCTCATCAGTTTCTATGTTCTACACTTCCTCCTATTTCTTCTTTTTCTTTGTGCTAGCCTATCCATCATGCTCGACCTGGGTAACCAATGGAATTCCTATGATGTCAGGGTCAAAGAGTTATGCATCTTCCACTGGTACAAGATATTTTTTTGGCCATTCTTTGGTAATATCCTCCATGTCTTCATCGGTAAGCTTATAGTAGGACTGCAACTATTCCTCACTTTCATCCCTACGTGTAGTGATGTAGATAAAGTTCCAATTTGCACGGAACTTCGCTAGCAGTCTATACTGGTGCAATGTGTTGGGTGGCATTCATGGGAATGCTTCAATATCATGCTTTAGCTGTAAGTAGTAATCATGGAAGACAACGTTTGACTGCCACTACTTCGACATGTCATTTGTGTACCACAAGGTGGAGAACCTTGTGGCCAACGACTTTGATGGCTCAACTTCAGGGAATGTCTCTCCTTCCGACATCTGCCAAGCAACAAATGCAATCAATACCCATAACCAACTGAAATGAAATTTGTATCCCTAATCCTACGCTTCTGGACAATCCTTCTTGAGCTCGTTGACGATGTAGCTTGCCCAGTTCATTTGAATTCCTTCTACACACTTCCCTGCGAGGTCTACTACAAATCCAGTGACCTACGTTAGATGGTTCTTTCTAATGATATTTCTAGCTATAAGCTGACAAGATAGGTGCACTACTCCATCATGGATGGAGGCTACCTTGTAGCCTCACTTTCCCTTCTCTACATCGTCGTAATCCTCCTTTATGCGTTGTGAAAGGGAGCAATCAGAAGTCCTCCATGGGTAGAACTTCTGAGGGTTCGGTCCCTACATGTTGAGTCCTGTAATGAGATGGATCAACACAGGATCCATGGTCATGCCCCTGTCAAGCCATATATACCCTCCATGGTAACATGACAGGAGTATTTTAACACAAGCGTTAACCTCCTGATGTCGACCAAAGTGAGGAATCTTCATTACATTCAGGATTGTCGACTGTGCAAGCTCCTAATCCATGACTGGGAGACTATGCACGATTTCTTCCCAGTCATCTTCATCAAGTACCTATGCGACACAAGCATTGCGTAGTTCTTCTGGTCTCCAAGGTTGAAGTTGTTGTTCTTTAGATCTGGGATATGTCCTAACTGGGATGTATGCAGTGATCAACATGTACTCAAAGTCTCATGGGATACTATTGCAATTAACTGTGCCAGTGAAAGGTGGTATGTACTCCGACAAGACTGACGGGATCTGCTTCACGTTAGCCGGGTCATCGCGATGTTTGCTTCACTTCTCAGTAGCGGTTCAGCTAGAGTGACGTGTAGTCGACAGGGATGCTTGCAATCCTCCAGTTGACGACGCTTGTAATCTTATGGACATAACTCTCTCAGCCATGAGATCCACGAGAATATCCTCCACATACTTTTGTAACACACTATGTTTGCTCGACATTCACACTCGTAATCAAATAAATAGGGTAGGCGAACATACAATGAGGTATAGAATCACAGCGCAATATACACTCAATTCTCTGTTAGGTTGGATAATCATGGGTGGAAAAATGTGGTCTCGGTGCAGCATTCGACAGGTTAAATAAGAAAGAGTCATAACAGATTCCTCCAATGGGCAGGAATGTGTCCATCAATGCGCATCCGTTCGTTATGGCGCGGTCTCAATGGTCCAACGGTGGTTTTTCCGTCAATAACTGCGTTTCTAGCCGTTTTGGGGTGTTATTCTAATAGTTGGGGCACCTCCAATGGTCATATAGCTTTGTTGTGGAAAAGTACCATTATACATGGTTCTACTATTACGGTGAGGTTCAACTTCTGCAGATCTGTCTCTTGCGAAGTCTTCTCTATAATTTCTTGTAGTATTTCTAACTTGGCTTTCTTCTTACTGAGCTTCCTTGTCTTCTTTCCTGTGATCTAAGTCTCTGGATTCCTCTTTCCATTCTTATTCTTATCTTTTCTTAGCATAGTAGTTTCACATTGTTGATGTTCTCTTATAGATTCTGAGGTTAATGTCCCTTCTTTTACTATTTCCAGGGTGGACATACTTTCTTCTTGTATGGACAGGTTCTTTAAACCTTCTTGTGCTCTTTCAACTTTGACAACTACTTCTCTTTCATTCTGCTGCTTTGACTCAACTTCTCGTTCTTCTATCAGTCGATCTATTCTTCTAGCTATGAGATCCCTTAGTTCTTTATTTTTCTTTTATGTGGCTTCCTCCTCTGCTTTCCTTCTGATATGATCCTTTTCAATCCAAGTCTTTCCTAACAAAAGTGGAAAAGGGGCGATGTTCTCAACAAACTTAATGATTTCAAATTCTTCTTCAATCGATGTTTCATGAGTAATCATAGGTACATTAGTAACTCTTCCACATAGGGTTATCATTTTTCCTTTAAACAAGCCTATCCTTCCAAATGAAGGTATCATAGCAGGCTTTCCCAAAATTTCCCAAGTTCTTCCTGGCACAATATTCATGTGTGTTTCTTCATCCAATACACAATCGATGTCGAAGTCTTCTATTCTTGTAACTATGCACTAGTTTTCTTTCAGGATCTCTGGTAAAATGATGTCTTTGTGATCATCCATTACTTCTTTCAACTGTGATAATATATTCTCTGACTCTTTCTTTGTATGATTCTTTAATATATCCTTAGTCTCTTGACCTTCTTTATAGTTTTCTTGTCTCATGTTCATCTTTTCAACTTTAGCAATCATACTTGGGAAATCCTCAACCTCATGACCAATAGCTTTACAACAAAGAAAAATAGGACTTGTACCAGGGCATTCCTTAACAAGATGTCCCGACCTTCTGCAACTATAGCACAATGCTAATCCTCTCTTCCTTTTAAACGAGTTCCAACCTCTCCTATACTGTGCACTAGGATCACAGTGCTAGACCTGCAATCTGCAAAAAATCTTTCTAGGTTCCTGCATCCACTTATTAGTCAAAAAATTCTTTCTATGCATAGGAATAACACATCTTTCTCTATTTCTATCAAATTTATTCAGATCAACTTTTTCTGCTAGTTGTGCCCTAGTTTTCAGACTAGGAAAAAATCTATCAAGCATATGTAGATTCATACTTTTGAAGCAAAAATTTCCACTTATCTTACCTTTACCAGAGCACAAAGATTTAACATATTACCTCTTTCCTTCAGATCAGGTTTATTTCTTAGCATAGAGATTTGAAAGTCAAGTAGAATACTGCGCACTACAACAATAGATCTACACACATAACTTTCTCTTTTCTTTAGTTCCCAACAATCACAGTTTCAGGTCCCGACAACAGAACCATTTGTTGGCATAGGGGCAGACCTAGGGTTCAATGCTTCAACAGTGCACCAAAAAAACCCTAACTACCAAACCTTTCGGCAACACCTGCGAAGTAGATGAAGTCACACCCGAGGTAGAGGCAGGGGGGTTGCAGGACTCAGGTATCTACAACCAAGACGGGACACATATATGTGATTAAAATACTTAACAGAGAACTTAGACAAAAATATGCATTAGTTCTTAAACCTCATTCACATCGCATATCAAACCCTTATTACAGATCAACACAGTAATAATAAATAGCAAGTCCTTTAAATCACTTAGCACTTAGAACTTAGCATTAGCTCAGATCTAAAATTCAAATACCCTTAAAGAATTAGCTCAGATCTAACATTCAAATACCCTTAAGCACTAAGCAACAACATTAGATGCATTCATCATAAATTATAACAACAACACTAAGCATAAATCACATAAACAACATCGCACAAATCACATCAAGAAATAAGATATATGTGGTTCACCCCAGTGTGGGGCTACATCCACCAACTTCTTCTTCTTCTTTATTAGTCTCCAATCTTCTTACATTCATCTTCTCCTTTGCAAAAATACATAGAGCCAATCTTCGCACTAGACAGGTGATCTGCTCACAACACACTAGATCCACCTTCCTCGAAATCAGTTCAAGGCATAGAGCCAACTCCTTAATAGCATAGAGACTTACATACACAACCAAATTGCACAAAGAAACTTGCAATCTCTTGCACTAAGCCAATCATATTGTGCACATAGCCAACACTATAGTAGTACTTCTTACATCGCTTAGCTACCTATTTATACATTTACAAAGAGGCCTAAACATGGGTAAACCCATGGGCCGACATCCCATACCCATTACATAAACCCGAATAACCCTTTTCTTGGTCCACAAGCCCGCAAAACAAGTGAGATCCCGTGATCTCAGCTCCTCCTGGGTGCTCCATCTTCAACCGGCCTTTCAAAGTCCCAAAAGTGGTCAACCACAACCAATGTTTCCTCAAAACTTGGTCAAGGGATAACACTCTGGGACTTTAGATATCTGTGGCTACAGGACTTTGGAGTAGAGCAATCCCTCCAGAGGTTTACCTACTGAATAATTCATAGAATGCCAGAAATCGCTTTTTGTCGGTTAACACCTTCACTTATGCTATCCTTCCACTATGCTTGATCAACGGTCGAGTACCCTATCCTTCCATTTTACTTGATCAGATGATCAAGAAATATTCTATAGGATCTTAGATCAACAACCAAATGTTAATTCGTGACTTCGGCCTTCGTCACTTCAGATATTTTAGTTGTTAAGAGAAGCTATATATCCACTGAGGATTCAGTCCTAGACTGACATGGCTTGCTGATGTCACTATTGACATGGCACTGACTGACATGGCACTGACTGAGTGGTCGCCATGTGTCACCTTGATTCATGACTTTCATATACCTAAAGTTCTAACTAGACACTGACACTTGTCACCATTTGATTGGGTCAGGTGTCTCCCTCCTACATCATGGCTTTAAACTTCGTGGCTTCAGGAGTTTTGGAACTTTTATACCATTCTTCGATCATTACCAAAGTGCCAAATAGATCTATCATTGTAGATATTTTCTTGTCCTGGTTGACGACTTTTTTTTATTCCAGAACTTTGGGGTTCAAGAGTTCTTGGTTTATCTGAGATGCTTATTGCCAAAGTAGGTCAAAGTTGGAGTTGACCAACTTCTTCCTTAGTGTGATCTGACGATTTCAATATTTCCACTCCATATCAATGGTTGACGGGATTTCCTATTCTTCCTATAATCCGACAGTCGACGTGAGTTCACAACTTTAGGGCTTCAGCCTTCGGGTAAAATTATTTGTTTTAGAATCCTTTTTGCTGGAGTGGTCAGCACCATATTTGTTCACCTTCTTTCCTTTAGTGTGATATGATGTTTCAACATTTATTCCAGATCAATGTTTGATGAGATTTCCTTGCTCTTAGTCTGCTTTGACGATCGACGAGAGTTCGCGACTTCGAGGCTTCATCCTTCGGGTAAACTTACATGTTTCAGACTCCTTTTCACTGAAGTGGTTAGTGTCAGAGTTGACCACCATTGGACCTGCCTATCCTCATCCAATGGTCACCATGCATTTCCCAGATCTGATGGCCCTTATTTACTTCAAGATTTCAGTGGTTTTAATACTTTGTGTCTTATGGGGTCTACTTATCTTATCCTTCCACTTGGTTCTATCTGATGATCAAGATAGATCTCGAAATGATATAATGGTTGAGAGCTCAGTTGAATTTCCTCCATGAAATATGACGACTCTTATTTAATCTCTCTTGATATATGATTATGGATTTATCCAACTATACATAATGCTACTGCTCTAGATCTGATGGTTGAGATTTAATCCTTCCGAGTCTCTGACTTCACCTTTATCTAATGATCCTGGATTGTCCTGAACTAAGAAAGAACGACTCTTGTAACTCGATCCTTTACAAAATAATTTCTTCACTCACAGAATTATGTCTCCTGTGTTACTTCAAATGCATCATCTCTTTTGAGCTTTAGGAACACAAGATCACTGTTGATCCTATTGTGATCAACAATGATCACAAATTTATTCTACCCCAAGGTGATCTACCTCTGCCCCAAGGCGATCTTCCTTTTTCTCTATTTATTGTACATATTTGAATCATGTTTCCATTAATGACAACACATAATCAATAACGCCAACACAAGGAAGGTGAAACATTGGACCTCCAAAGGGCTTAAACCCTGCCCACATGTTCCAATGCCTCATAAATGTCGTACAAGATGAAAATACCAGTTCTGGATGACTTCTAGGGTATCAATGATGACATCTAGGGCCCTCAAGGGATAATGTCCATGTGGGAGGAAGAAGATCCCCTGGGTCTAGGTCTTCCAAGGTGCCTCCAAAGACAACGTCCTTCTTTCTCTTGGTGAAAATTTTCAATCCCTGTCATGCCCCTTGTCTGGGGTCTCAACATCCATATGTGGGCTTTGAGCCCCCATGAAGGTTCAAGCTAATAATTCCCTCATGTGTACCTGTCCATCGAGAAAGGTCCTGCAGCAACAATAAGTAATCCCTCTAGGGATTCATAAGTCACAGGGATCATAGCATGTAAATCACATCCAATAATTAAATTACCCAAACATGTACATCAAACCCCCCATTAACCCAAACAAATGCTCAAAGACGTTATGCAATTTGAGAAGTTAGGTTTGGAGAGGGTCTCAGGGTGTCCTATTGGGCTAACCTATCTTAAGTTTGGGGTGCTTCCCAGGTGGAGTCTAGTCCAAGTCATGTAAGTGTATGAGGTGGCATGGGGTGCATGTGATAACAGGGAAATGTAAAGTATTACCTATGGATGCCTTTGTAGAGGGCGAGATGCACATTGTCATGAATGAAATTGTTTCCTATCCCATTCATTGCCTTTTACTCTTAGCTTTATTTATTTTGATCTTTTTCTCTTTTTCTTCAAGGAAATAGTTGAGGGTCACTACCCTGGATTGGTGACTAGAGGTGATAACGTTTGTTAGCACAAACATCTGCATCGACAAAAGTAACTCAAAGGTATTGTGAACTCTAGATTCCTTACCTATTTCTAAGTTATCTCAACTCTTTTTGAATATAACATATGCACGATATTTCCTAAGGTATTTATGCATAATTTTGAAAGAAACAAAATGCTACTGGAATTTCCGACAGCGTATTTTGAAAGAAATAAAATGCTACTGGAATTTCCGACAGCGTCGGGATAAACAATTTTTATAACAGAGTTCTACCAGAATTTTGGAAGCAACGATGTTGAAGCTATTTTGGCAGTTGTTAATGGACCCTTTTGAGATGGTTAAAACACGATTGGACCTCCTAAATTTATGGGCACGTGGAAGGAAATTAGTTGATGGTTTTGGGTGATTGGTGATTAGTTGATGAAGAAACAAGTGTTTCTTAAAATATGATTTATAGCAACAAAAACTCAGCCCAAGATTTGGTGTACCTCAAGCACACGCATCATTTTCAACATGATCAATTTTCTCCTCCTACTCAACATCTGTCCAGTTAGTTAGGTAGTTGAGGAAGCATGTCTCTAGTTATGTGTATGTTTTTTCCTGGGATGTAACAAAATGATTAATAATGTAATTAAGTTGTTACATTTACTTTGGAGATGGTGTTGGGGCCTCTCCCTATATATTTTTCTCTTGAAAAACTTTGTAAGGGTTGGTTGGTTCGACTAGAAGATTGATATCAATAAAAATACTCATTTTTTCCTTATGTAGAAGGATCTTGTGATTCAAGAAATGTTTAATGCATGGTATGTTTCTTCTTATGTTATTTTTGTATTCATCCATTTGAAGTAACTGGAGTTTAGCAATGAGAACCATTTGGAGGATCCAATTGGTTGTTATGTATGTTTTGGTTTTCTGTACATCATTTTCTAGCAGATTTAGTGGCATGTGAGTGAAGGTTCACGACTGAGGCATCAAATACTTTTTGCATGTTTTTCAGTTTATGTTCTATAGTCTTTATCTAAAACAAATTTTTGGATGTAGGCTAATTCCTGGCTATAGGAGCTTCTGAGGATGTTTTAAACTTCTTAGGTTAGCTATCAGCTTATTTGTTACACTTTCTACTTCCTAATATTACAATATAATCCATGCAACTCATTCCTTGTCACACTTTTCCAAATATGTGAGGTTCTATCTGAGTTAAAATCACTTTCAAGCATTTTCAGAGGCCATTCCACCTTTTAAAATTTCCCATTTACCAAATCCTGTTTGAAGTGAATCTTGATGTGTAAGTCTTACCCCTTTGCAGTTAAGGGGTGACTCCTTACGTTAACATTAAATGACATCATTGGTGGGGAATGAAGTGTGAAGATAGATTCTCTAGGAGAACAACATAGATCCAGCTCTTGATGGTAGACAAGAGAGGGACACATAAATTGACTGTAATTATCTACCTGGAAAATCCACAATCAAAGACTCCACTAGGGAGGCTCCCATTGACAGAAAGATGACCATATGAAAGGGATGACCAAGTATCAACTTATGAGCTTTCTTCATGAACTCTTGTTCTTCTATATCAACTATTTCTTGTCTTTTCATTTACATATAAAGAGGATCATCTTGTGCTTTGTTTATTCAGATGATCATAAACCTTCCTTTATATATTCATCTTGGAAGAAGAAGACTTGCCTTCTTCTTGTATTGTTGAAGTTGGACTGAACCTTCATTTCAGTCTATTGAGAAGGATGAGGTTTATATTTCAATTGTTCCTAAATATAATCAGCCTTGTAACCATGAGAGTGATGAAGTTGATTCAAATCCTTCATAGATCTCATCACATTCTACTATTGCTGCTGAGTCTTTCCATCATCTTGTTAAACCTCATATTCATTGATCTAGAATTGGATCTCGGGACAAAAATGGGACTAGGAACGCCTAAAAATCAAAGTTCTCAGAATGCCTTAAAAATGGACATGTGTGTAGGCCTCCTTGATACGAACCCAACACAACTTGAATATGATCAAATGAACATCGTATGATCAATATATCACGATCTGTTCATTTTTTCAAATAGGTAAACAATGTTGACTATACAGTCCGTACAGTGCAGACGTGGAAGTTGATTGTACAGGCCATACGATCGTACAGTGACATGGCAGTGTGTTGGCAAGCTGACGTGGACAGGTGTTGATTGGGTAGGTAGGTGCAGATGTGGAAGAGCTAGAGTGTGACACATGGCACCACTACAAGGGTGACACATGGCATGAGTTGATGTGGCAAGGGTCGTACATCCATATGACACTTCGCAGACATGGAAGGTATAGTGGCATGTGACAGGGAAGACACATAGGCAGTTGCGTGGACCAATCATCGTTGGACATGTGGCACTTATTTGGCGAATGTAAAGGTGCCACGTGGCCCAGTCATGGGCTGAGCAGTTGCGTGGACTAGTCATCGTTGGACACGTGGCACTTATTTGGCGAATGTAAAGGTGCCACGTGGCACCCATTTATTGATCAATTTATTGGTTTTTTTGGGAAAAATTATGGAGGGTCCATGGGGGTCGAACTCATGACCTCCATGGGCGACAAAGTATTCATGTAGGCCGGGCTACCAGCCTTCCTACATGGTGGTCCTTAACAACATACGACCCCACATTTATTTAAGTTTGCAATGTAATCAAACGAGTGGAGAAAAGGGTTGGGGTGTAGCCCCAGCCCCCGACACAAATGCTACCACGTGCATATGCTATATGAACCTGCACCATAGCTTGTTGGGTGAGGATTTGTTTGGTTAGCTCCTGGTTACATGCCACTACCATATGAACGATGCCCCGACTACAAATACGTTTGGCACACAGAGTTTTGGGGTATATCCACCGACACATATGACCATACGTCATATGACCAGACCATTCCACCATTTGGCATGAAGGTTTATGGGTTAGCCCTGGTCATTCGGGCTATCCTGCCGATCAAGGATGTAACCATGGGATACACCGTCGGGGGGCCAACTACCTGTTAGAGTGCGTGGGTGCATAAGGACCAGGCCACATGGCCATAAATGCGACCGAGGTTCGGGACTAAAGGGGCTAAGGACCAGCGCTAGGCCACATGGCGAGCTCCCACATGACCAAGAGTGCGGAGGAAGGGGGATGTGCCCTATTATGTGCTAAAATTGGGTTTTCTACTTTATATTATGATTTTAATTGGATTTTTTAGTAGTTTTGTGGGATTTTGGCCATTTTGGGGGGATCTGGAGCCCTTTTTGAGTCCAGATCTTGGGGAGAAGTTGGGAGGTTGTTACCCACTTCAAGTCTATATAAACTAGAGGTTCTTGAAGCCATAAAGGGAGGTTCAGAAAAGTAAAATGCTGAATAATTGTTGAGCAAAAGCTATTTTCATTAAGGGAAGCCATTGAGGAGAGCACATTTACGGGCCATTTCTGGGATCTCCGATCATCTGTTTTCAGTGCCGTTAGTTTTGCTGGGTTCTTGAGATCCAGTAAAACATGAACAGATCCGTTTGTAAGAAATTTGTCACTATTATGATTTAATTTTTTAGCTCTTAACATAAATAAGAAATCCTCACCCACTGAGACAAAGGCCTAGAGACGTAGGCAAGATTGTCGAACTCCATTATCACTTTGGTGTTTATGGTTTGTTGTTCTTCGTGATTATTTCCAAATCTGTATATTATTTAATGGCTTCTATGTTTCCTCTTTCATTAAGTTTCCTAAATGGTAATTTAACTCATGCTTTAAAACTCAACCATTGTCGTTAAAAGATCTTTTCGGATCAAGTGGTATCAGAGCTAGTTGACGGTTTTTTTTTGAGTTTGCATGATTACCAGGGAAAAGTTGAATCATGGTGAAGGTGATATTGTTGAAGAGAATCCAGATATTGGATTGAGAAAGAGAACTTATCAAAGTGAGAAGATGGCCTCGAAAGAGGGACTTTATCATGATGAGAAAGAGTTTTGAAAGACTTTCTTTGCTATGTGAGAGATGATGAAGGTTTTGTATGAGGATTACTTGGAATGGAAGAGACCTAATCTAGGTGAATATTCAAAGGTCAAAAGTGAAGAAGGAGAGGATCCTCCTCAAATTCATCCTTCACCTCCTTCTTCTCCTTCAACTTCTTCTTCTTCTTCAAGTTCAAGTTCTAAATCCACTGCAAGAAAATATTTCCATAAACATAAACAGAATATGCCTTTACTTAAGCTTGATGTAAAAGTTAAGTTACCCATGTATGATGGTGAGGTTAATGAAGAGAGGCTTGATAACTAGGTCAGACATATGGAGGTTTATTGCAGTGTGCAACAAATCAAGGAAGAGTCCACTCAAATCAAATTGGCATCGCTTTGACTTGCAGACACAACACTCATCTGGTGGCAAAGAAAGTTGCAAAATGGCACACAACAAGTAGGTAATGTATTTCCATCATGGCAAGTTTTTGTTTATGCACTTAGAAAACAATTCTATCATTCGGGTTATAAAGAGAAGGCTTTAATTGAATGGAAAGGTATTAAACTAAGAAAAGGACAAATAGTGCAAGAATACATAGATGGATTTCGTAAAATGGCATTGATGTTAGATACTCCTTTAGATACCCAAGAAACTCTTATGAAGTATATAGGAGGTCTACCTGCACATATTGGTAACATTGTATTTATGTTTGGACCTACTAATATTGATGAGGTTTTTGTTCAAGCAACATACATTGAGGCAGGGAAAACATGAGTTGGTGTATCAGGGGAATCGTCGTCGAGGAAATGGGATAAAAGAAAGTGGAAAGAAAGGAAGAGAAGCCCTCTTGCAAGCATTGCAAGAAATATGGGCATGATGAGGACCATTGTTGGTAATTTCATCCCAAGAAGAGACCAAAGTGGTTCAAGGAAAGGAAAGGGAGGAAAACAGTTGTAGCAGCAACACGACCCACAGACTTGGGATCCGATTCAAGTGATGAATATAAAGTCTCATTGGTTGGTTTGACATGGTAAATTGGTGATGGATTTGATTCTAGAAGTAATTTTGTTCTCATAAGGGTCATAGTTAGGCATACTAAGGCCAACACATTGATAGATAGTGGATCTCAATATAACTTGATTTCAGAGGAAGTGGTTAAACAATTGGGATTAAACACTCAGATGCATCATAAGACATACTCACTTAAATGGATAAGCAACAATCAAATTGCACATAACAAAGAAATGTGCATTAAAGTTTTCAATTTCATCTAAGTTTGTAGATGAGGTAACATGTGATGTGGTGCCACTCAATGAACGTGGAATGGTCTTAGGCAGTCCTTACTCGTATGATCGCAAAGAAATCTTCTACAGGGAACATAATAAATATCACTTATTCAAAGCAGGCAACAAATATGTGGTACATGCTCATCATTTAAAATCCAATCAATCTCTTCAAATAATGGAACAACTTAGAAAGGCAGCTCATGAAAGAAACACACCTATAATTGTTTCAAATCAAGTAATTGATCTTAAGTAAGACAAGAGATGATTGTAGAATGGAAGATAAATCACACTTTGCTTCAAGATAAGTTAATGTCGTGCAAGTATTACAAACATATTAGCTCATTTGCAATCATATTTCTAATGTTATCATTAGTAATGTTGTCAACATGGATGATAGTGGCTTCGGTAAGATGTGACATAGTACAAGTGGCTAACAATATGTTGTCAATTATCATGATTGTTTTACAGTTGATCTTGATGAGATAGGTGCATAGGATAAAGTTTAAAGACAAAGAACAAGTGGGGTGGCCTATCCCATACTTGATGACTGGTTAGTATCCTTTTGGAGGACCAAAATGTCTTCAGTGGGGAGGTGTGATCCAGAATTGGATCTAGGGACCAAAATGGGTCTAGGAAGGACTAAAAATCAAACTTCTCAAAATGGATTCAAAATGAACATGTGTGTATTCCTCGTTGATACGAACCCAACACAACTTGAATGGGCTCAAATGGACATTGTATGATCAAGATATCGCGATCTGTTCGTTTTGTCAAACATGCAAAAAAATGTTGATTGTACAGTCCGTACAATGATGACGTGGAAGCTGACTGTATAGGTCGTACGACTGTATAGTGACGTGGAAGTGTGTTGGAAAGATGACGTGGATAGGTGTTGACTAGGTAGGCAGGTGCATATGTGGACGAGCTAGAGTGTGACACATGGCACGAGCTAATGTGGCAAGGGCTGTACAACCATACAACATGTGGAAGACATGGAAGGTACAGTGTCATGTGATAGGGAAGACACATAGGAAATTTCATGGACCAGTCATCGTTGGACATGTGGCACTTATTTGGAAAATGTAAAGGTGCCACATGGCCCAGTCATGGGTTGCGACATGGCACCCATTCATTGATCAGTTTATTGGTTGTTTTGGGAAAAATTATGGAGGGTCTGTGGGGGTCAAACCCGTGACCTCCATGGGCACCAAATTATTCACATAGGTTGGGCTACCAACCCGCCTACACGTTGGTTCTTAACAACATACAACTCCACATTTATTTAAGTTTTTAATGTAATCAAAAGGGCGAAGAAAAGGGTTGGGGTCTAGCCCTAACCCCCGATGCAAACACTACCACGTGCCTATGCTATATGACCCTACACCACAGCTTGTTGGGTGTGGATTTGCTTGGTTAGCTCTTGGTTACATGCCACTACCATATGACCTATGCCCCGACTACAAATACATTTGGCGCACAGAGTTTTGGGGTATAGCCCCCGACACATACGGTCATATGTCATATGACCAAACCATTCCACTATTTGGTGCAAAGTTTTATGGGTTAGCTCCAGTCGGTTGGGCTAGACCAATGATAAAGGGTGTAACCATGGGATACACCGTCGGGGGGACAACTACCTATTAGAGCGTGTGGTTGCATAAGGACCATGCCACATGGCCATAAATGCGATTGAGGGTCAGGACCAAAGGGGATAAGGACCAACGCTAGGCCACATGGTGAGCTCCCACATGAACAAGAGAACAAATTAAGGGGGATGCACCCTATTATGTGACACAGATGGGTTTTCTACTTTATATTATGATTTTAATTGGATTTTTCAACATTTTTGTGGGATTTTGGCCATTTTGGGGGGATTTGGAGCACTTTTTTAGGCCAGATATTGGGGAGAAGTTGGGAGGTTGTTACCCACTTCAATTATATATAAAAAAGAGGTTCTTGAAGCCATAGAGGGAGGTTCAAAATAGTAAAATGATGAAGAATTGTTGAGCAAAAGCCATTTTCATGCAAGGAAGCCATTGAGGAGAGCACCTTTGCGGGCCATTTTTGGGAGCTTCGGTCATCCATTTTCAGTGTCGTCAGTTTGGTTGGGTTCTTGAGATCTGGTAGAACACGAGAAGATCACTTTGTAAGACATTTGGAACTGTTATATTTTACTTTTGAATCTTTGAACAAAAATAAGAAAGCTTCGCCCACTGAGACAAAGGCCCGGAGACGTGGGCGAGATTGTTGAACTCCATTATCACTTTGGTGTTTATGGTTTGCTGTTCTTCATGCTTATTTACAGATATGTATATATTTTAATGTCTGATATGTTTCCTCTTTCATTAAGTTTCCTACGTGGTAATTTAACTCATGCTTTAAAACTCAACCATTGTCGTTAAAAGATTTTTTCGGATCATTCATCCCACTAGTTTTCAAACTAGAATCGGATACAAGATGTTTAAACCTTTAAGGCTCCATGTTAAGAACCAAATACCTGAATACAAAATATCATAATAGATCCAAAGATATCTGAATACAATTGTTATAACCCTAAATTGCACCACACATGCTTACCTAGCATCAGGCCAACTCATATCCCTTCTTTGCCAAAAAACTACTGAACAACTCTTCTAAAAACTCCATTTTTAAAAAGTAAACTCTAGCAGGCCCACTACAGCCCGCGGGCAAACGCTAGCAGGCCCACTACAACCCGCGGTCAAACGCTAGCAGGCCCACTACAACCCGCGTTTTCCTTCAGAATCACAAAAAATGGAAAGTTGCCGACGGGACAAAAAGCTTTGGGTCAGTTAACTGGAACTCCCGGCCATGTATGGCCGAGAGTTCGTCCAAAACCCTAGCTCCTTCTAGCCTATAAAAGAAGGGGTAGGGGTACTATTTGGAGGAGGAAAATCATAGGAAAGAAACTCTGCCCAATTGCTGAGTCCATTTTGTCCCAACCCTTTAGCCTTTCCTCAAGCTTTAGGAGAATTCAAGC